>JAAMPI010000377.1:0-40787 GCA_013054445.1 Cudoniella acicularis
GCTGTCCGCCCACCTCTACCTCTTGCCGGTGCGAAGCTGGGCTGGAGAGAAAAGGAGAGATTGCGAGCCGAAGGAAAGGAGGTGCCTGGCGCTGCCCGGACAGAATCACCTGCTGCTGGCGCCTCGCCAATGGGTCGTTCCCTCCCTATGGAACGTACCGATTCCAATGAGAGACCATCTGGTCCACCTCGTCTTGCGCTGGCTGGTGGCAAGCCCTCTTGGCGAGAGAGGCAGGCTGCAAAGGAGGGCGGTGAGTCTCTTGCCCCTCCCCCGGCATCACGAGTACCGCCACCAATGTCTCGCGGTCGTTCTGGTAGGGGTGAGGAACGTGGTGACGAGCCAACACCAACGAGCCTCAAACCAAGCGGCGCAGCTGGAAAGTTCGTACCACCACATTTGCGAAATAAGGCTTGATGCAGCGTGAGAGAATTCCGGGTTTAGATTAGTGGGGATGGGGAGTCAATTGTATTTATTACGGCGTTTTGAGGCACAGCTTAACAGCTTGCAGAGCGAGATAAATAAGGAACCATGATATTGCACGAGCTTTACTGCGTGCGCGAGGTGATTATGTTGAAACGTATATACCCCTACCATTCTATGAAGACTTTCGATTTCGAGTGAAAGATAGCTTGCGAATGTAAAGCGTAGAGGATCTCTATAATTCATAATATCTTATGAGTTATATCCTTTGTATAAACTCAGGGAAGAGTAATCTACCTGGTGAAGTACTTAATAAGGGAAATTGGGAATCGGAAGCTAATAAGGAAGTATTAAGGAACGTACCTAGGTAGGAATAGACATGTCAATTTCCAACTACATTTCATTGTCAATCAATTGTGCTAGGAGGATTTGTCACCTTCCCAGTTGTGCCTGCCTGTTAGTTGTGCCTACCTTTTATCTCTCCACTTTAGTAATTATAAACCGCTCATTCCTGCCGTTCACCAACGCCCCCTGAAAACAGTTTTTCTACTTCTCGAGATGCCTACTCCCGGCATGAAAAGCCTCATGGCGCACCACAGCACCAAACATTTGTCCTCTCAAGAGTCGCAGTGGACAATCCACGACCTAGTCTATAACTTCACGCCAATTAATCCCACCGCAAGCTCTCACAACTCATCAGAGGAAGCCGACAGGTCTCTAGTAAGAGAGTAAAGATATGTTGTACCGATTTTGACCTGTCCTGGAGTCTAGGGGCTGTTCAGGTACGTCTATTCTGATAAAACTCCCTTGACCTTATTTCTTGAGAGAGTTCCAGGAGCGGCTAAAGTTTTCGCCGTCTACTGCGTACGCGAGTACTTTTACTTCCAAATCATTTACTCTAGACCAAGAACTGATATCTCTAGAGCCCAATAGGCCGCATCTGTTCGTATTTTTACCAGTCCACCCGAACCCGTAGATCACAGTTTCTTATGTAATTGGCTAGAACCTCACACTAGTATATACAGGAATTCGTAATAGATTTTAAGAAGCCTTAAGTACTGAAGTCAGGTTATGTAAATTTATCAAACTCCTACTTAGATATACGGACGTAAGGGGTCACTGGTACCTTCTTTGTCTTTTTGACTTACTGGCTATTCATTACTATTTCTGGGATTACCGGTGGCTGAGAGTTTTCAAGCGTAACTGTTAGCTTTACTGTATGAATATATGAGCTGTTGTGAAGCATAGATGAGATCCAGAACCTACTCTCGATTTCTTTTGCACCGAGTCTCGGAAACAACGATTTACTCCGGCTTTTTACCGCTGAGTGTTGAAAATCAATTGATCACTAGGCAGTACGCTATCTTTTTGCTCGTCAAGAATTTGGAATGCGCCATCGGAAGGATTTACTCTCGGGAGTTTTGTGTTCGAGAGGAGTTGAGGGCGTCTGTCACGGAGTACCCACAATTTGAAGCTGTTGACCAGCTGATATGTTAGGTTTGAGACATCAATAGCGCCACGGCTTTCCGGGAGACTCTCGTTTGAGGTCTCAGTTTTGACGCTAGACATTCACACCTTATTTTGACGGAGGGCTGTCAGTTGCATCGTTCACCTTGGTAGGAGAGGGAATGAGGCAGGCAACATTTGATATTCAAAGGGCGGTTGCTTACCATAAAGCGTATTTTCTGTTCTGTTATGGACCACGAATTTGAGACAAAATTTTGCGAGTTCATGGAGAACTTCGTCTGGACAGCCCCATCTAAAAATGTCATTTGATGTGTCTGTGAAGATGTGGCGCTGTCAAAGATTATCTAGGTACACGAACGCACAGAGGCTACCTCAAATTTGGGAATGGCCTCGTATCTGCACCCCCGCTGCTCGGACATCGGAAACTTTGAAGCTCAAAACAGATAGTGAGTACAACACAGACTATACTTGAACGTTCCGGAGTTCGAATACTTGCTGACACAAAAACATCGGGATTAGGAAAACTTTCGATAAGTCGCCATGGAGCGGGACGCTGCTGCATTGCGGAATTATAAATGCGGATAGAGGGGGGAGGCTTGGCAAAGCCGCAAAGGGTCCGCGGTCCTCGACGATCTCCGTGCCAGCGGATGGAAACAAAAGATACCGTGTGCGAAAAATGCCTGAAAGTTTGGTTTCAAAGACCACAATGAGCTGAAGGTTCAAGGAACCGCAATGTCTCCCGTTACAGCGTTTGGCTAAATCGTTTGTGGAGACATGTCGAATCTGGACCCTGAGGTATCCAGATCCGGTCCCAGACTTGTGGAGATACCTTCGCAGATTACCGTCCACGCCAGTGACCAAGGGAGAGGAAAACCCAATCGAGGCGTTTGCAGGCTAGCCGACTGTGGGCAAAGAAGTCAAGGCTATTGTGCCGAACACATCGTTTTGAAGGAGGACGAGTCAGGCAACTTGTGAAATTTGTGATCGTGGCTTTAGAGGCCGAGGACGTGAGATGCAGATGGATACCGTGCAACTGTAGGAAGAGAGATGAGAAGAGCGAGCCAGATGTGACTTTGGTCATAAGTAGCTGAAAAGGGGTACACTGGTACCACGCTATTGCTCTTTGAGAGGCCCTAATCCAACAATTACGGTGGATTCGGACTTAACAACGCACCGTCTCATCAATAGTAACTTGGCACGGCCGACTGTTAAACTCCTACCCCCACAAGGCTATCGTATGGTATCGTTGAACGCTCGCAGAAAAGAAATTCCTCTTGGGTGCAGAGAGCAACGGTTTCCTCCGCTGGCACTCACGCATGACATTTGCATGCGGGGAAGGGCTCAACGGAGCGATGCTGCAGTGAAATGCTGGAGATGGCATTCGATGGCGCATCTCAGGGTCTCAGCATCAAAGGGGACCAGACACGCGCAGATTCTGGGGGAGAATCGGACGCGCACGCTGTGCGACGTGAGACCGATCCTTGTGTTATTACAGTCGACGTACTTCGTACCTGTACGAGTATGCTGGACAGAGTATTGGAATTGGAAGCATCTTTGTCTTGGTCTTCATCGTATCGTATTCATCAAGATCGATAGTCTGAGCGTGTCCTCCGAACGGGCAGTTGAACAGTTCTCCTGGCTACCTAAGTACCTAGGTACTTTTAAATTCCCAATGCGGAGGCCCCCCTGTCCGCCTTTCTGCAGGTAACATGGGGGCCATTTTCTTGGCGACCAACCGTCTCACTTAAATCCGATCTACTGAGGCTACTTCAGAACAACTCCAACTCTATGGCCACCACGACCAGTCACATCCTCAAGAAAAGGGAGATCGAATCTCGAGGACTGCCTTCGGCCCTGCTGCCATTCCAGCCCTCCGGACCACTGGTGCCCGTAAAATTCAGGTACCGCAGGAGGTCCACGTCCGAGACCCTTGTACCGTCAGTCCTGACCGCAGTCATCAACCAGGGCCAGAGCGTATCCACACCTGCAAACACCGTGCTCTTCCGCAGAACACCATGGCAGCTACTAGCTATCATCAAGTCAAGATTTCAACTAGATCGCCCTTCCAGAAGAGTTTGGCAGCGAATGGCTGCAATATTGGAGCCCGAGCCTTGATGATTGTTGCCGGTGTTTACTATTGACTTTAGCTAGCGTCTTTGCTTGAGGGGTCCAGCTGATTGGTTTTGGCTTTTATCTTTGCCTTTGTCCGTCACTTTGCAGACGCCACTCGAGGAAGTACTCCGTACCTAGCAGGTCCGCTCCAAGCATAGCAACCAGGGTCGAGCTTTCTGTGCAACCTGCCACCAACCACAGGCGCGATCGAATCTCAAAGCTCTTGACGAAAAGATTGTAGGTCAGGCCAAGAATGGTATTTTGATGACAGCTTCCATGTCTCTATATATTCCGTCTCCTCCCCATACCTTCTCATGCTTGTCAACAGTTATCAAACTGTTCCTTCCTTTGCATTCTCTCTTCGAAGTTTGAAAATCCAAGCAGTGAGGACCTCTCAACACAATGATGAGCCTCAAAGAATTTACTGCTACTTCCGTAGTGCTCGCTCTCTTTGCGGGTGTAGACGCTGGTCTGGCCATACGAAACCAGGAGCCTTCCAAACCCTCTTGCACCGACTTCACTCCATTCGTTTACGCTGGTTGCTTCCAGGATCCTCCGAGCCCCGCGCCGCATACTCTTCTCTACACGAGTGGTTTGAACACGACGGACATGACAATCGAGACCTGTGTGGCCTTTTGTAAAGGCAATTCCTATCGTTACGCTGGTCTCGAATATTATGGCGAGTGTACTTGTGGAGCTTCCGTAAATGGGATACAAATAGACGAGTCGCAATGTAGCTATAATTGCATGGGAAATAGCACCGAAATCTGCGGAGGCTTCAATGCTGTGTCTGGTACGTTGAATTTTCTGTATACCGGGCATTCAAATACATGTACTAATTCTTCTGATTCTACAGTTTACCAGGACCCTACATTTGTGCCAGTAAATGACAGTACAATTTCAGACTTCGCATTTCTTGGGTGCTATTCCGAGGGTTACAACGGTCGATCGTTGGCTTGGAGACAAAACCAGCTCAGCATTTCCAACCTTACCGTTGAGGAATGTCTGTACGCTTGCAAGGATAATGGGTTTCCCTTTGCTGGTGTTGAATATGCTCAAGAGGTGAGTCGTTGAGTATATCTAGATTTATCTTTCATTGTTTGTCATGCTCTTCTGTGAAAGAATAACCCTCTTATTTCGCAACATCATAGAGACTTTTCACAATTGATAAAATTTATTGAACACGCTAACCAGAGCTTTTAAATAGTGTTATTGTGGAGTTGTTCTTGGGAATGGAACAACATCCATAGATAGCAGCAAATGTTCGATGAACTGCACTGGTAATACCGTTAATTCCACAGAGATCTGCGGCGGCCCCGATGCACTGGACTTGTATGTCGCCATGGATTTGGAAAGCTCACAACCATGTGGAAGCGGTAAGTCACTTGTGTTGCTAAATCAGGCGGCTATCATGTTGACATTCGTTAGGAGGTTCGTCGTCGTTATCTAGCAGCGCACCGACTACAACATCCTCTTCCTCCACCTCCTCTACATCATCATCAACATCGTCAACCTCCTCAACTTCGTCAACCTCAACCTCTTCAACCAAGACGACAGACTCTCTTTGCACAGCAACGACGACAGTTACCCCTACGCCAACCTGTGAATACCAATGCGGAAACTGGTGCTCGAATCCTCTTCCGAGCTGGACTGACAAGTCATCCTGCCTTACCGCCCAAGCCAACTGTGCCGTTCAAGTAGCATCTTGCTTCGCCCACGCTGGATGGCCAGCTAGTCTTCAATGCTTCAATTTCTCGAACTGGTGTTTCTCAGTCCAATCATACTGCAACAACTATTGTCCAGGAGGTAGCTGCTCGAAGTCTGGTTGCAGATCCAAATATCCACCAAACGGCCCAAGCCAGCCTAGTGCTACTGTCTCAACTTCTGTCTATACATGTAAAGCATCCGCGACACCAGCCAAACCCTCTTCCTCTACAACAAGCTGCATTTCCATCCCAACAAACTCAAACGTTTGCAGTCAGCCAAATAACCCGTCGAAAGGCTACAGCTCGTCATCCCCTGTTGGAAACGTTCCTCTGCCATGTTTAACTTGTAACAATTTAGCGTCTGATTATTTCGCCGGAAATCAGTTCAAACTCTACACATCACCCGATTCCACTAGTTGTCCATCTTACCCACGAACCAACCCAGGCCAAGGATGCAAGGATGCCTGTGATAGCCAGTATCAAAGCTGCATGAATACTTATGCTCAAGGATGCAAAACCAATCCTGAACCGAACGAGGACACCTACTCGAGCGCAAGCCAGAAGTGTACCAATCAAAAATCGGACTGTTACTCAGCGAACTCTGGTGTCACAGTCAGTAGTAGCAGATGCTCGGGCTGGAATCAAGGCTGGTTTTAATTGTGGCAGTGATTTTGGGGGTTTTATTAGAAAAAGGGGTGTGACATACTTCAAATTGTAACTCGCACACTTTTGAAGGGGCTGTTAATCGAACCATGGAGACTTAGACATAGTTTATTTTCAGACGAACGATCGCAGCATCTAGGCTTAGTTGTCAATACCTTAACTCAGAAATTCGTTCTTGAGCCTCTCTGTTCATGTGAGAATCTCTCTTTCGTGGAAGGCAACTTTGCCGGATTCTTTTGTGAAGGCTTCTTTTGGTGCAAATGTATACTCATGTGTAAATTTGAAGAGTATCTCTCTCTTAGTAAAAATGTTTCATCGAATTTCCGCTTTTCTAGTGGAAATGAACCTCGTGTAAGTATATATTTTCGTCTCAATATTTTTCCGCTTTGGAGTATATTCGTTTTCGTCGGAGTTCTTTCTCGTTAATTTTAAAAACTTTATTATATTAACAACGTTTTCTTCATGAAAAGCTAGTGGTCGAAATATGAAGGGGTCTAAAGTATAAATAATTAATGTTTCCATATTTAAATGCCGCCATAAAATCGACAATATCTTTTCATCACCTTCTGCTCCGCCTTAATTACGCTTGCGTGTTAATCCCGCCACAATTTCACCTAGTTGGGAGAATCTCTAGCTCTAAGCTTTGATTATTTGTCTCACAGTATCATCAAAACTTCATCTCTAGGAAAGTCACATGTTTTTTATTACACATGACCTTCGGCTATCTTCATCCCCACTTCCACCCCTGGCAAAAAACACTTCTTCCGATGCGAGATCGTTTCCCCAGATTTCCATACTTCCAGTCATCTCTGCAACCACACTTGCATTGCATATCCTGTGATTGGCCCATTTGTCACGATGAGGATGGAGGTTTACTTCGCACATTTCATTACTCCGAGTCTCTGACTGCCAAGTCCTTTCCAGAGTCCAGTTCAGGTGCCATTAGCCACGAACCGCCAACCCTTCTCCTCCAGCATCGTCACCGACTTACCGTTACCCCAGGTGTCTCCTCCTTTTGAGCGAGGATGTGATTCCAGGTTCATTGGCTCGGCACTTCTTCAGATCTCGCAGGTTAATGGATCATGGAAAGGGGAATATAAGTCGACCTCTCATGTCTGTTGACCAGCGGATAATATCAATATTTTTCAGGCTTTCGTCACATCGGCACTTCCAAATATTAGCCTCTTAATTAACAAGATGAAAGAAAGTCTTTCGACTCCTTTCCACTATTGATTATTACCCCGTACCCCATACCCCACAATCTGCACTGCCGCCATCCCAAGATCTCTATCCCAGGCATTAGGTCGCGCCATAGTTCTATTTTACCAGAACGATGAATCGTGAAGATAAATGAGAATCTCACAGGTCTCATTTATTCTGTTGCTTCAATAGGCTTGAACAAATAGCCTGTCTCGCTCCGCCAAGCTTGCCTCGTGTCATGAGGTCGGAAGTTTGGATCGAGTGCTTGCCAGGGGTATTTGCGAATAGGGCACGACAGACTTCAGTGCCGAGATCACAACCATACATAAAGCTATGAGGCTTTTCTAGAGCTCTTTGTTGAGTTATTTTTCATCCTCTCGACATTCCCTCCTTCTGCCAAAATGGCTCCTATCGTCAGCTTCGTCGCTGCTTTGGCACTTGTATATGGCTTCTGCGGAACTCTCACGGCCGCCCATCCCGGCGAGGTGCCGCACAGTGTTAAAGAAATGGCGGCGAAGATGAAGAGGATGTCGGACTTGGCCGAGTATCAGAAAGCACAGTTAGATGCTTGTGCGGATACCATCCATGCTCGTGAGCTCGATGAGCGGGCGATCCAACGACGTGCGGCTATTACTATGCAACTCCGTAAAGAGCGAGGTCTTGAAGACAGTTAGTCAAAGCGACCTCCGAAGAGAAAAACACTTACTGACTATTTTTCCAGCACCTATGATGGACAAACGTGCTTTGGGAGACTTCAAGACTTGGGGGAAGGTCAACCACAACAAGACAGGCGGCTCCTTCTCCATGTCCTCAAAACCATCCGAGCTGTTTGGTGCCAACGCAAGCTGCATCCTCACACCTGACAACGCCAACGGTCCTTATTTTGTCAAGGGTGAGCAGATTCGCAGCAATGTCCGCGACAAGCAACCCGGGGTACCTATGCACCTCGAGATGCAATTCATCGACATCAAGACCTGCAAGCCTGCCACACAAGTATTAGTTGATATCTGGTCATGCAACGCCACTGGTATCTACAGCGGGGTCAGCGCTTCTGGTGAAGGAGGTCTCAACTCCTATTTCCTTCGCGGTGTGCAGGAGACCGACAAGGATGGTGTCGTGCAATTTGATACCATCTTCCCAGGTCACTACCAAGGTCGCGCTACCCACGAGCACGTCGTTACACATGTGGGAGCTAAGGTTGAGGCAAACGGCAGCTATACTGGTGGCACAATCAACCATCTCTCTCAACTCTTCTTCGAGCAAACTCTCGTCGGCGCGGTCGAGGCTACCGCCCCGTACAACACAAACAAGATAAGGCTGACGCAGAATAACGCGGATGGATACACCGGCTACGCTGCAAGCAAAGCCTATGATCCTTTCCCAAACTGGCTTATGCTGGGGAATAAACTTGATCAGGGTTTGTTTGTTTGGGCCTTGGTTGGCATCGATCTTACTGCCAATGTGGAGAAGTGGGCAACGAATACGGCGTATGTTGATGCTGCAGGTGGACATGACAATCCTAATTTCGATATGTCAATTGTTGCGACCCCGCCCAGTACGCATGGAAAGAGAGAGGGCGAGGAGGAAGGTGAGGAGGAAGAGGAAGTTTTAGGCGAGGAGTAGGTGAAACTTCGGTGAGAATCTAGATGGAAGTTATTCTGAGAGTTTGTATTTAGTCCCCATGACTGAGAGCCCTGTTACAGTACTATATAAATTGGATGGCTTTTTTTTTACAAGATAACTCGAGTAAACCTTGGCTGAAAAGTGGGTTTCAAATGGAGGCTCACATTATCACTTTTTCTCTGTTGCCATTTTGGGGAACATCTAGAGGGCTTCTCGAGACAGTCACAGCAAACAATTACCGCTAGCCCTGCTTGAGCGTCAAATTTTGCCGTAGCTTCACGGGCAACGACCCGGTAGTTCTACCAAAGTCGACCTGCCCTGATTCCCCGTGACCTCAAGAAGAAGTCGGGTCGGACAACCGGGCTCCCCAATTTCCAAATACGAAACCTGCTCACCTATCACCTCGAATGGAATCATGTCGACATCATCCCACAAAAACGTCTTACGTTTTTCAGCGTACCATTTTGACTTCACCTTCTTCATACTATGATATATTGTCTAATACTTCAAATCCTTCCCGAACCCTTGCCTCAATTTTTTATTCCCTTGGCCATCTAAGAGACAGGCTTCGATTTTTAATGCCTCTCCCCAGACCCCGATTCTGCAAATCTCCAGATTTGGGAAGTGTAAAATTGTCACGAAGACTGTTTACCGGTTACTATGCAACTCAGCTAAATCTTTTTATTACCGCAATAATTTTACCTTCCTGTCCGAACCGAACTTAAAATAAAATATATCATCACTACGTCCCATGACTCGAGAGGTGAGGAGTACGTACCCATGGGCCGTGCCAACCCTCCCCTCACGGCCCGGTCATCGATGCCGAGCCTCCCGTGTCTCCAAGAAGCCTCCACGTTCAAACGAGTTCTTCCTTGTTTCGTCACGACTTACGAGTGTCAAAGCCAAGAGCATATCCCTACGCTTCAACGATGTCACGTTGAAGCACATGTACATGCAGGGTCATCAACCAAAAGTCTACCCTTGTAAGCTCAGCTTTTCTCCGCCGGCACCGACATCGATATATCAGCATGATTATCGGGTAGCGGTACCTCAGCCTCCGTACCTCACTTTCGAGTCCACGCACCCCACGCAGCAAGTTTAAGCATAAGGAACAATGGCGGTGAGTAGCATGTACATCATGTACAGTACGACCAGCATATTGGTCACCCGTCACCAAAAACCATCTAACCCTGAACAAATCCGTCTTACCCTGGTCAGTTACGTAGAGAGCTCAGTTCAGCAAGCACGAAAAGAGAACAAGCCAAAGTAGCTATACCACCAACCATGCTCTGGATTCCCACACTTCAAATTTTAAGGATAAGGTAACTTTTTGTGAAAGTAGTCGATTTGTCAGGCTCGCTTAGAAACTTAAGCATGCAGAAAATACACTTTTCTAATAGCAGGGAAAGGGCTAGTAGATCCCAAACTCTAGGTCTTGCCCCATGCTCACAATAAATAAACCCTCTCACTCCCCACCTCACACCTGCATAACGTCAGAACTCAAAAAATCGGCATGAGAGCGACAGTATTTTCCCCATTTGGAATTTTCCGACCCTGCTGATGAGCCGATGAACTCCATACGTCGTACCATCGACCAGTGTGAATTTCGAAGTCGTCGGCCCAATGCCCGCTCTCGGCCTTCCTAGCGACCCGGCGGCTTGCGTCTGAGATGCTGGGATTGTAGGGCTCGAGAGGAGCGAGTACGGCTGCTGGGAGGTGCGGATATCTTGGTCGGCGCTTCATGCCGAATGACTGCAGAATGCAGGGTGGAAGGAAGCGATTGGTTTATCGACCGAGAGAGAGAAGAAAAGGGGCTCAGGGGGCAGTCACGTGATGGTTACCAGTCGAAGTACCCCACAGACTCTAGTAAAAAAAGTCTGTCTACCCTAGATAGGAGATAAAATTCACACATTTTTATAAGCAGCTAGTATATTCAGAGTATAGCGGGAACTCATAGAGAGTATAACCAAGTGTTTGTATCTTTACACTGGTTTTGCTGCTGTGAAGCCTTAAGATCAGTGGCACTTATCAAATAGATCGACAAAGATCTTTAGCAAGATGGGTGGGTAACCAAGGCACATGTATTCTGGAATCTGGTTTTGAGAAGCATTTGGAATACATCACTGGCTCAAACCTAGCAATATATATGAAGTAATTGAGGGATATCACAACAAAGAGTAAATCAAATGTGCGGAGACATCGTTTGCACCGACGAGAGAAAAAAACCCGTCCGTTGAAAACACATAGCCATGTGTACAGTGAATAAGTGGAAAAAATAAGATGACAGCCTTTGCTCGAAACTTAATCGCTCGAAAAGTTTTACAAGCCTGCCATCTTTTGGAAGACTTGGTTGACAACGCCTTCGACCACGTCAACAATGTGATCGATATCAGCTTTCGTGCAAATGTATGTTGGAGCTAGGATAACATGGTCTCCCGCATACCCGTCAGCGGTTCCTGTACCAGGGTACATCGTCATGTTGAACTGTGCCGATATCGCGGTATCGTGCACACGTTGTGCGACGGCCAATCGCGGATCAAATGGCTCTTTTGTTGCCTTATCCTTCACGAACTCC
Organism: Cudoniella acicularis; assembly: GCA_013054445.1. Classification (NCBI taxonomy): domain Eukaryota; kingdom Fungi; phylum Ascomycota; class Leotiomycetes; order Helotiales; family Helotiaceae; genus Cudoniella; species Cudoniella acicularis. Next base: position 11,767 of record JAAMPI010000377.1, read on the forward strand.
AATCCCCAAAAGAGACCTTTCCCGCGAATATCTCCCACATTTGGGTGATTGCCAACTCGAGCTTTTAGACACATCTCCAAGTATGCGCCTTGCGTTTGAACATTCTGCAACATGTTTTCTTCTCGCTGGATCTTCTGGACCTCGAGTGCTGCGGCGGCTTGCACGGGCATTGCCTGATATGTGTGACCGTGTACAAATTGACCACTGCCGTTCAGCAATGCGTTGACAATTTTGCTTGATATCAGAACTGCAGCGATTGGTTGGTAACCACCTCCCAATCCTTTCCCAATCGTCTGCAGATCAGGTGCTACATCTTCTTCTTGCCAAGCATGCAAAGTACCGCATCGACCCATACCGCTCATGACCTCATCGAGTATGAAGAGAGCACCGTGTTTGTGGCAAACATCTCTCATTGCTCTCAAATATCCGGGCACAGATGGAACGCATCCCAATGCAGCGCCAACCACTGGCTCGCATACAAAACCAATGACCGTTTCTGGACCCAACTCCTGGAATTTCGCTTCGAGTTCTGCAGCCTTCCGAGCAACAAAAGAGGCGTCAGATTCACCGTCTTTACGTTGCCGATACGCATAGCAGGCCGAAACATGGTGGACATTATCCATAAGGAACGGCTCGTAGGGTGCCCTACGGGCGACATGGCCAGATACACCGAGAGCACCAATTGTGTTGCCATGGTAAGAGGATTCACGAGCGATGATGTTCACCCGTGGGCTATTTGGATCGCTCTCATAGAAGTATTGACGAGCAAGCTTTATAGCTGCTTCAATTGCCTCGGATCCTGACAAGTGATTAGCTAGGAGATTAGATAGAATGCACGAGAGACTCACCTGATCCAATCAAATATACGCGCTTCATTTTGCCCTGGGTGCTGTTGATCAACTCCTTGCACAACTCCTCCACGATTTCGGAACTCCAAAAAGACGAACAGAGATAGGGCACGCCAGTTTTGATCTGATTACTGATCGCCTCAATCACTCGCGGATTTCCGTGTCCCAGGCATGAGACAGCAGCTCCAGAGGTGGCATCGAATACGGTCCGGCCATCTGCGAGATAGAGCAGGTTGCCCTTACCGCCAACTACAAGGGGGAAAGACTTGTGGAGGTTGCGGTCGAGGAGAAATTCGGTCCGCTTGGTGGTAGGCTTGGTTCCATTTGAGTTTGAGTGTCCATTAGAAGGGCGGATAGCTTTGCTGTGGCTTGCAGCAGGTTCTTGCCCTTGCAGGGCGAGGTCGGCCACCGCAGAAGGAGACATGGTGGTTTGTTTGAGACAAGGAGAGGGAGGGCAAGTCAATCGAAGAGCAGGGCCGGATATAAAAGGCCGCCTTTAGACCTCAAAGGAAGTAGTTGTCGACGTTATAGTCAGACCAGCTCTAGAGCGGAAGAAGGACGAACAATTGCGTCACAATCGTTTGTTCTAGGGTTGTGCTGAGTGAGAAGAGAGAAGTGTGGAGATGGAGATAGAGAAGGCTCAAAGGAGACTACGGGGGAAGAGGGCAGACTTTATATAGGAAATCGTAGCTCAGCAGGTGCGGGAGCAGGAGCACATTAAGATCCGCGGCTACTGACAGACTCGACCGTTGAGGGGCATTGGAAGCCGGGCCAAGACTATGATGCTGGCGCAGAGACAGGAGTCGAGGGAAGCTGGAGCACGGAGAGTGGGATGGATCATGGCTCATGGCATGGCATGGCATGGCCCATGGTCATCGCTCAGAAAGCTCGGTTTCGACGTCGATAGGTGCAGCAGCGGACCTTGTCGGTGTCATCATGGGTTTCGAGACAACGAGGGCCTACCTAGGGGAAAGCAGAGCAAGAGCGGTGCGGTGCGGTGCGGTGGTAGAGGAAGAACCGAGGTGGGGGCAGCAGCTGCCCAATGCCCAGTCTAGCCGGCCGATTCTATCTAGTTGCTAGGCATCCAAGGACGGCGGGAGTCGGGACCTGCCTACGCAACTTTCCCTTCCCATCAAAAACATCGTGAGATGCCACCGCGATGCCAACTTTCGCCCCGTCCAAGTATGCGTATGCCTCATGCCCCTTGTCAGATACATGGACATACAAGGCCCGGTCTCCTACCCTCCCTCCTATCACCCCTCCATCACTGCCAGCCCCCGGGTCCCCCTCGCCGTCCCCTTCGTGCCTCTCACGGCATTGACAGGGAGAAGAACGAGGTAGGAAACTTTGAGAGCGGCTGCTAGCCCGGGACTTGCTCCAAGGACGACCTACTTCATACCAGCACATCCGCAGCCACATCCGCAACCGCAACCGAATCGACCTTCACCTCCACCTCCCCTCCACGCAACTGTGGGGTCACACGCCTTCACCAGTCCCAGAACGAGCCTCTCCCCGAGCCAAAAGCATACAGAACATAGGTCGCCTAGCGCTCGTTGCGGCCGCTTCATGGGCCGCTGTAGTCCTTCGTTGAATAGAATCGGCTGTGGAGGGCATCTCTGCGAGTCTGCTTCAAGCACCCCGGCTAGCAACATGTGCTGTATCCATCGTTCGGATGCACCGCGCACTTGCGCTGCTGCCCATTGTCCAACCTGCGCGAGGTGAACAATCGGTGTGCAGTGTGCTCGGCACCGCTTTGCGCGTCACGGCCAGCCCTGACTTCTTTTGACCGCTCCTGAGTCCAGATACGATTGAATGATTCGAGACCTTCTTTTAGCCGGGCAAAGGAGTGCATATTGCGCCGCTGTTGGCAAGTACCCACTTCCCGATGTGCCCTATCTCGCCGAGGCTGCCGATTGACGTGCAAAGATATCAGACGGGGCTGATCTCACTCATTAGCGTCGAAATAGACTTTCATGTCCAACCTGAGCCATCACATTCTGCCGTCAGATCTTCCTGAACACAGTCTCGGGTCAGATTAAACACGTTGCTGGGTTGTCGGGACCCAGAGCCCAATGTCATTTGCGAACTGTCTGCACCAAGCTGGAGCTTGATGGAGTCGCTGCGTGAAAGTTCAAGGGCAAACGCAGGATTCCGAACAGTCGACGTCGTCGCGGCACAGATATTGCCAGCGGTCAGGAGGTAAGAATATGGGTACCGCTGTCGTCCAGGGAGCAAGCATAAGTGCTGCACTATTGTTGGTGGCTAGTTCTGGTGAACTGAGTGCAACGGTCCGCCGCATCCAATCCAGCCCATATCTGGTATTCAAACACGTCCAATACTTTCTGATGGGTTCCGGTTTCCTGCCCTGCTTCAAACCCGCTAAACCCGAGGGACGATAGCAAAATGGTTTTGCGAGGATAGCTTTATGTGAGGCCACGTCTGTTAGTCGTCGGTCAAGATCATGGTTTGTATGACATCGAAGGTTGTTGAAGGGGTTTTGTGTAACCTGGATTTCTTAACTAATCTATTGATCCTTGCTTGAAGCAAGACTCTCCTTTCTGTTCATGCAATGCAGACTGGCGCTCGCTTAAGGAGAGATCTTGAGGAAAATATCCGAAATTCTACGCATTTCACAACCGCACCAATGATGCTGGTTTGTGCGCAATGGACACGCAGCATTGCAGCGGAGATTCGGTCAGTCACGCGCAAAAACACGGCGCCTTGCAGGATGCCCCAAGACTATTGTCCTTGAAAGCAGATTTTGACATGGAATTGGCAGCTCGTCAAGATTGGTCAATTATTGATCGCATTTCACATCGCGTAGGTGACACGTTGGCTTCCTAAAAAGCCATTGTGTAATGCGAGTGCGATAAAACATTGCGCCGAAAAATGCGAGAGCCGGGAGTTGCTCGGTATGTCTGTCCCGATGGCGACCGGGTTTGACCCTCTCGGCAAGCCGAGGCGTTCCAACTTCGGGCCGGATTATAAATCAGCAACCTGAATTCATCCGTGGTTGGGCAGCACGGCGTATGAATTACATTAAGCTGTGAGAAGGCGGGAGTGAAACTTCTGCCCCGATTTCAAAGTACCAAGGCTGTGCCTCCCGACACGTGGTTGTTTAAATTATGGAAGTCTTGGCATAGCTCCAGGTCCTATATTGCTCTCCTTCTGTATGTACCTACCTATCATTGTTACTGGAGTATTTCGCTTGCGTTCCAAAATGATTATGTAACTGCTACGGGTAATACCATTTTTTGGGTTGTGTAATCTTATTCCTATGCACAGAGAGAGTGTTAAAAATGGCGTAATACACATTCTATAGTTATATCATTCTCGCAATTGGTATTTAGCAAAAGACAGGATGCTGAAAGGGATGAATGTTAGTTTGCAGGAAAACCAATCACCACAAAGTCGTGGTTACCTCGTAGAGATGCATAGACAGAATAGGGTCATCGTCCGTTGTGACATACGGTACTTGCTTTCAACTGGAGATGGTAGGTTGTCTTCTACAGACAGTTGCGCACAGAACACGTACGATTTGCCTAAAAAGGATGCCATCACCTCTTTTAAGACCTAAAGATTTCAGTGTCATGTATGGTTGCCACTATTGATATGCCTGACTCCAATGTCATGACAGCGCAGCTTGAACAAGACAAAAGTTAACTCTTACATGGTGCTAATGACAATACGGTCCACACCCACAACGATCCACACCAGCACAGTGATTGTCGCCTTTAGAATCAACCAAGGACCTGGAGCCCAGGGCCGCTGCAAACGGATAGGGGTTTTGGAGGAATTAATGCGGCGTCCAATAAATTGTGGTTAGGCTTTTTGAGGGAGTTGCACCTCTTTCGGGCACAAAATAAGAGTTCAGCTCACCTTACATGAAAAAGGGGCAAATCGATAGGAAAACTAGCGTCGGAGTAGGTATTAATACTAACCATGCGACCTTGCACAAGACTCCTGAGCGAAAAAGCGGGGAAGACTTCCGGTAAAACCAGCAACTGAATTTGCTCTTATCTTGATACCCAACGAACAATGATATTTGTTCAGGTCACAGGTATAATTCCCAACGGTTGGAGGATTACACAACATCGTGTGAGACTGGCAACGTGGATCCGTAATTTTGGGCAGATAAAAGACCATCTGAAAGCCCGATGGTAACCCGGTGATACCCTGACTGTATGTTTCGAGTATGATGCGGAACAAATATGCCAATCAAGCGCCCTACACCCCCTTGACAATGGGCGGCTGGCGGCATGATGTAGGAGGTGGTGCTGCAATGATCAAGGATTATACCATGACCACAACAAGTGCAACTGCAGCGGTCCGAGCCTTCCATTGCCAGAATGTAACTCACAAGGTATCTCATCCAGGTCATTCTTGATTTCCTCTGTTCTTATTGTGATCTTGATCGCATATGCTGTGTTGTGGTCAAAGAAATCATCCCACCCCAAGAATCACACCACACCGCTCCATGGCCCGTGAGAGGAACCCCAGACGACAAGCCTACCAGCGGTGAAAAAGACTTCTTTCTAACACAGCTCGCACCATTTTCATGATATAATCACGTGATTCTGGGGAATGGGAAAGGATGGGAAGGGTGCGGAGGCATTGTCAATGCTCCATCAAGACTCAACTTTGAGTGGAAGAAATGTACAATTGTGAGGGTGAATTTTCTACGATATTTGGGAGCCTCTATCTTTTTGTGAGTACCCTAGCGGGCTTTCAATAAATGCTCTTAGGAGAAGCCGGACGGAATATAGCATGTGTGCAAATAGAGCTTGTAAGTGCAGACCTAAAAACAATCATAAACTGTGAGCCTTTTTTTTTGAGCAGCCTTGCTAGATCTCACAACTTGGCGACACCTCAGAAATTGCGCTGGACTACAAATAAAAGCTCTTGGTATTAACCATTTAAATTCCTCTGTGTCTGTGGATAACTCGCGAGCTTAAATTCCTAAAAGCAGAAACAATATGCCACTGTGGTCTGCATCCACGAGGTGAATTGGGCGAGCATGCAAACGTCACGCTTGTTTTTCGGGTTTGCTTAGCTGTCCAAAGTTGCATAGAGAATGGCTGGCCAAAAAGCAAGTGAAAGGTTTTGGGTTGTCGTAATAATCACAAAGCGCCATGAGGAGAGAAATTCTGAATTTGCTACAGCCGTGAGAGGAATGCGAAGTACTACAGAGGATCAGCTTCGGGAATTTTATTGTACCGTATATGTGTATGTGTATATATTGTGGGACGTGTATTCCCTTGGGGACGCTCGACGTGCTCGTCCTGGAATAGGGAGATCTCTAGTAAAGAAGTTCGGGCAGGCTAGGGCTTAGGACTTAGGAGGCTGAGAGTTTGGGAGTGGGAGCGCACGGTTTCAGGCGGTCCTTATTTACTCGTCCGCCCGCATCCAATCACATCCTCTCTTCCCAACGTAATCCGGCTTTGCCCCACGAACCACCCAGGAGATCAATTTTTTGGACAGCAAAGAAACCACACTCTCCACTGCACACTACGCACCTCGTCTGCGCTCGATCAAACTCGCCGGCCGAACACCCATCCTGTCTTCCCTGTCGTGTAGAGACGTCTGCATTTGTCTGTCTGTGTCGTGGAAACAAACTCATTGTCTCGATAAACGACGCGCAGCGCGTGATAGGAATTTCGACGCAATCGCGACAGACAACCATTGTCGCAACCCCAGGCCCGAACAAATACTAGAATCAACAACCACGTCAGGAGGAAACATCAGTACTGATTGCTTGGGACGTCGCCGCTCTCTAGAAAAGCCTGCAGAATCGCTTTGAGACCTGCAAAAGGTCAGTCAATGACACAGTGTCGCAAGTGGAAGCCGTCGCCGCCTCCTGCCTGCGCACACATCTTAGCGGCCGTTCACTGATTGTGCTGGGATAGAATATCTCTTTGGCGCATGCTATTGTCCACTTGCTCCTGCCACAATGCCGCTCTCGAGCAAGCGCTCCCAAAGAGCCCGCAAAGAAACATTAAACAACAATGTCGACGTTCCCGATTCCTCCCCCTCGCGACCCGCAAAGAGAAGAAAGAAGGTCAGTTCAAAATGTCATATTTTTGGTTCGCAAATGCTAATATCTGAGAAGACCGAGGAACCCGCCGAAAAGCCTGCCCCTGAACCCGCCAGACTTCCCTTTGATCGTGCTGGTCTCGAAATGGGAGATGAAGCCTTGATTTCCGCTGTTGTTCCTACCCTTCAGATGCCACAACATTTTGTACAGGCGAGTCAGGATCACGCGAACGCACTGTACGAAAAACACAACAAAGAAGGCGTCCAGGCATATGCAAAGTTGGCCGGGAAGGATTGGACCTTCTACGTCAAGAACCTCAGTAACATTATTGGCCGTCCTCCAGAGGGAGCAAATCCCCAGCCTGGTCAGAAAGACTCTCCTCGAGTCGATGCTTCTGGCGCCCGCTTGCCAATTGAGCCTTCAGAGCATGACGTGGTCCACATTGATCTCGGACCGAGCAAAATGGTATCCCGACTCCATGCCGAAATATATTTCGATTCCGATTCCGAGCGATGGAACATTTTAGTCCAGGGGCGGAATGGAATTCGGCTCAATTTTGGAACCCTGCGCCGAGGTGACCGCCATGCCCTTGTTAGTGGTGAAGTGATTGAAATCGGCGGTGTTGAGATGATGTTTGTTTTGCCCCAAGAAGAAGGAAGTCTCCAGGTAGACAGAAAATACCTCGAAAGGGCCGGCCTTATCCAGACTGCGGATGATGACGATACACAGGATCACGATACAGATGCCCCGACCTCATCAGCAGCACCTTCAGGTCAACCACGGGGACAAAATGGGTCGGGTCCCTTGCCGATTGCTCCAGCACCACCAGATTATCGTCGACCCGGAACTCCAGTTAGTGCTCGCACTAAAGCTCCTTATTCAGTTGGAAAATCTCCAGGATTCGCTGGCGGCACTATGCTCATGAATGCCGATGATGTGGATCTAAGCCTCGATTCAAATCAGCACATCAAGCCTTCCTACAGCTACGCCCAAATGATTAGCCAGGCAATTCTTGACACCGAGGATGAGAAACTGAACCTGAGTGGGATTTACAGCTACATAATGGACAAATACGCATACTATAGGCATCAGCTCGGTGGTGGATGGCAGGTAAGTTTTACCGAAATGGTTGCCGAATACGCTAATATCACATAGAATTCAATCCGCCACAATTTGTCTCTGAACAAAGCATTTCACAAGGTTGCCCGTTCCACGGATGAACCCGGGAAGGGCATGAAATGGTGCATCGTCCCAGAGGTCCGTGATGAAATGGCAAAGAATTGTGTTAGGGGTGGACGTGGTGGTCATCGAGGTTCCTCTGCTCCTGGCTCGCCCGCAAATCTTGGATATCTGACTCGCGCTTCGAAGGACGCCGGTGAACCCAGTTCAGCATCGAGGACGAAGAGATCACGTTCCGGATCCCCTCCACCAAGCTCGTATCCAGCAAATGTGCCGCAATTTACACCTGACCGAGGCGGAACATCTTCGATGCCAGATTTCCCTGGTGATGGTAGCCCGCTGCCACGGCATCGAAGATCGCATAACAATGCCTTCGGCCTTTCTGATAATGTCCCAGGCTCACCACCTGTACTCTCCTCGTCATATCTACAGGAGGACAACAATTCACTCGTCACACCTGCCCCTCACCGTGTACACCCTCGTCTCGCACCTCCGAGCACAGCTCAACGCCCAAGCCAACATATGCCAACAAGTTCTCCGGCTCCTTTCTGGAAGTATGCAGACATTGGTAATACCCCAATGAAAGGGCCTGCTTTTGACCTGAGTCCTATCAAGGCCGGCGCGTCTATAATCCCTCCAAGCAGTAGTCCGCCGCCCGCCCGCCGTTCTTCTGCTGCTAGTCCATCCAGAAATGTCGTTGCCGTCAAAGCCGAAGAACCTGCTGTTGAGGAGCCCGAGGAGGAAGAACAGGGCTTTGACCTGACTAGGTAGGCCTCTCATTGTGCATAATCCTTTGAAATTTTCACTAAACTTTGTACAGAGGCTTCCAGAGCATTGGATCGTATCATGCGCCTATCGGCAATGGGGTCCAAGTTGCTCCTTCGGTTGATGGCCGCTCATAAAAATGAGCAACTAACTTTCAGGCATCTCACGACTTTCGGTTTGGTATGTGCCCCGGTATGGTGGTGTTGTTTCAATTGCCTATTATCTAACTCGTTGGATCCAATTTTGCTGGCTATCTCTTCAAGGCGTTCGGAAACATCTCATGTACTATTGGGTCAGTGCAGCATAGTAAGCGTAGTAAGCGTTATCCAGGCGTCACGGTCTTTTGGGGTGGTTGCTCGAGGGAAGAGCGGCTGTCTAAAGGTTTAAGTGTACTCTACAAGTATCCTGCGAAACGTATGTAGTCGCAATGGGAAAAGCGCCTCCACTAGAAGCCAAAATAATTCCAGTCCGCTGTGAAATGAATTTATATTACTCGCTCGCCTCACGCCATGCAGACTCGCAGATGCAAAAGAAAGGGGCATCGTCTGTTTTGGAGATTTGAGCACCCGAGTTGTGGGAGAAAGAGGTAAATTCGAAAACGGATAGCAATATTCGTATATTTCTCTCTAATCCTGGGAGAATTCTAGGATCCTAGGTTATAGCATCCCGAGCTGCATAAACAATCTCACGGTTCGTGAAATTGCGAGTATCTTATAATTTTTACGTTAGGGTACTTTAACCCACCCAAATTTATAGGTTTGTGCCTAGATTATAATCGTTTTATATTATCCAGGAAGTATTATATTTTATGAGAATCTCAACTAAGGATACCTTTCATCATGGAAAGGATAGGATTTGCTCAAAAAGTCGTCAATTTTTGAATATCTATTCTTTGAAGTGCTGCTTTTTGCGTCCTCTTGCCAAAACAGCCAAACATGTTTCTAGAGGGAAGATTTATTTGCTATTGTACAATCACAGCCCTTTCCCACTGGCCTTTAGAGCCCAGAATTACTATGTTACAATACAGGTATGCCAAAAGCAAACCAGATGCGTTGGCTCCAAAGCAGACGATAGGGGATGTTCGAACGTCAGCTATTATGTACAGTACAAGAGAAAAGAAAACCCCAAACGCCAAGAATGCACCGAAAACATGTGTGACATAGAACAAGCAGAGTGCACCGAAACCCAATGGAATACTCTCCAGAGCGAGAACCTCCCAGATTTCATAATGGTGCTTTTGTACGCCGCGAAATTCCGTCGTTTTTTCTCTTCATCCGTCCATATCATTCCGCACATGTTGCTATCGAGTCCACTGACTCGGCCCTAATTTGTTCTTGCACATGATCTGCCGAGCGACCTCCCTCTACGAAGTAGCAACAGTAGACCCGCCGCGCCGTTTTGGATTGCTTCGCCCGGGGCGTTTCTTGGATTTTGCCTTCTGGTCAGTCCCTTCGATAAAACGGACTAGCTCGTCAATTGTGCGAGAGTCGAGGCCGCGAGCATTCAAAGGATCACGACCAGATGTTGCTTCGGCTGTTTGTCCAACCTGCAGTTGAGGATGGGTTTGCCCAAGGGTGACACGGGGGGTTAATCGAATGCCCGCACGAACGCGCCGGGCCTGTACGTCTTTAGCGTGCTTGGCAATGGAAACCGCATTCTGAGTCAATTGCTCGAGCCAACTCTCCGCCTCCTTCGTGTTCTTGTCATTGGCGCCAAGCTCATTCAAGAAGATGTTGTAGGATTCTCGCATGCGATTTACTGCAGCTTTCGAGTCCTGATCGAGTGCAAGAGCCTGGGCGAGTTGAAATAGAAGTGTTGCAGCATTGATAGAATTCTTGCCATAAGTCTGCTCGCAGACCCTAAGGGATGCTTCAAACCAGAGGCGAGACTCGTGATAATCCTTCAGATGTTGCAGCATGACAGCAGCGTTGTTGAGTGTTGTGATGGAATCTGGGTGATCGGGACCGTAGATGATCTTCCACAAATCTAAAGCATGCTTGATATAGCTCAAAGCTAATTTGGACTCTCCACCTCCGTGGCAGAACAGACCAAGGTTGAGATAACTGAGAAGCGTTTCAGCGTGATCAACACCCATTGTCCTTTCAGAGACAATCACAGATTTGCGAGCAAGTTCAATAGCTGCATCCTTTTCGTCTAGTTGGTAGTACAGCATCGACAAGGAATTGTAGACTCGGGCAACTTCCGGGTGGACAATTCCATAAATTTGTTCATGCAACGAGAGTGATTCCAGCAATAGCTCTTGCCCAAGCTTCTTCTGACCTTGCAGAATAGAAATCCTCCCAGCTTCAAGGGCCTCTTCGGCTAACGAACTTCTTGGCGAGGCCTCTTTTATGACTGGCACGACATTCAGAATGTCATCAGCACTGAAGGTTTGACGGTGGATCACACCTGCAGCTGCAGCCGGAGACCCGTCGCACGTCTTCTTCTTCTTCTTGCCGCTCGTGATTTGACCATTGGCGCCATTCTCTTTTGCCGCCGCTCCGTTGACAGCCAACGGCGGCTCTGGAACAGTAATTTGACTTGTGAATAGATAGTCCTTCATCTCAAATTGCAGCCCGAGTTTCAAAGAGACCTCCCGGAGGAGTTGCATATGCTTAATACCCGAAATCCAGTCAGGGTCGATGGTGTATTGGTATCGGCGAAGGATTTGACACTCTATTTCTTCCTTCAGAGTCTCTGGGGAGACTTTCTCAAAAGCCAAATCTGCTTCGGGGTATAAGTTCGCGACACTCGCGTCCAATTCTGCCTTCGGCTTAGGATTGAGACCGGTTCCAAGGAAACAATTGAGTAGGTGGGCAATGCACGCAGACGTTAACGGGATGGGCAGGTATCGCAAGTATTTGCCTGCAATGTGTTTGAATGCTCTCGACACCATCTCTTGTACCGCAAGGTTGCGAACGGTTTCGAGCTTCTTTCCCTCGGCGAGCTGAGAAATTTTGCCTAGATATCTGATGTTGATACCACGCTTGTGCAACAGTCGACTAAACGATTGCCCGTCCATCGGATATCCAACATCTCCCTCCTTCAAATCATGAATTAATTCAGGCAGAACCGTCCCACGAAGATATTCGCAAGCCAATCTCACATCTTGCTCATCCTTTGCAAGTTCCTCTTTCTCTGCATCAGTCTGCGGAACTTGGCCACTAAATACATCTGGGTTGAATGCAAGGTTGAAATTGGTAATGTCGATCCGATCTTTATCGAGATCCGCTTGCTTGGTGACCTCTGTAGAAGTCTCCTCTGCTGAGCCTTGTTCCGTGGTATCATTTTCAGACCTGACGATGTTAAGTTTAGCGTCGTCTTGTGGTTTTTCTTCGATTTTGTCGGTTGTCTCTGTCGCATCTTTGGTGTTTTGACGTCTCAGCGCTAATTCACCATTGACCCAATCTCGCATCCTGATTTTCCAATAGGTTTCAACCAATTCAGGTCTAAGAACTGTCATCCTATGAGGATAAGAGCTTGTGCTGGCGCCGTTCTCCATTTCAGGACTATTGATTGCAGTGCCGAATTCCTCCATCCAAGCTATGTCCAAGGGTGTGATTCTGTACAGGTCAAGCACATACTTTCTACCGTCAGTACCAAGTAAACCTTTCGTCTCCACGCTACCCTCTAGCTCGTGTCGTTTCCCATCCTTGTCCCAAACAGCATGCTTCTTGACTTTCAACGATTTGGAAAGTTTTTCGAAGACAGGGATGAACTGCTCATTATCGGCGACAACGTCCTTCCCATCAACTGCGCCGTAATCGATTTGGTTTTCTCCGGGATCTCGTTGCTTGAAGATACCCGGAACGATACTCTGGCCAACAATACGCTTGCCGAGATAATCGACCACAACAGTTCCAGGTGTAAACAAACCATCAATATCAAGTTGATTCACCATTCGAACACCCATTACGTCCTTGCCGGTGGCACTCTCGCAGCTTCATCACCACCTTCGGAGGCGAATGTACCAACTCCATCAGCCCCGAAGGAGAAAAAAACATTGTTATACACGAAAATCTGGGCGTCTCTTCCTTCTGTGGGATTCAAAGGAGCAACCTCGCCCCTGGCAACCAAGACAGCCCCTCGAGCAGCGGCGTCGTTATAATCTGCAAAGAGTTTCGAAGTTAATCGCTCGCGGAAAACTCGGTCGTGCACATTCTCCTTTGGTAGCTCACGAGTCGATTGGAATTCTTCGTTCCAATCCCGTAAAGTTTCTGCGTTTTCAATACCAGCGATCAAATAGCTCTCCTGTGTTCGAGTGATATCCGACTGATGCGTGACAAGAGGAGACAATGTACTAGGGACTATCCAAGGGCTTGATGGTGTGGTGTTCGTAATTTGAAAGCTAGCTAGAGGTTCCTTAGTGAGATTGGCATCCAAAAGCTTTTGGAAGGAGGCGTCAAAAGAGGTAGACAGCTCATCGATTAAAGTTAATAGCGAGTGGGCCGAGTGGGCTTTGGGTGCTGGTCGAGGAAAAGGATCAAATTTGCTGTTCGAGGATTTGTTCACATAGAAGCCAGAAACATGTGATGTGATTTGGTGCTGTTCCCCTTCGTTAGTTGTAAGGAGAAGATATAGAAGGTGTCCTTTCTGCCGGAGATGGTATGGTGGTGGGTTCCACGGCGAGACAGATATTGACTTGACAGTCTTTGGCGAAGCTTCCTGGATCTGTGGCAGTAGCGTCGAAAAGACTCCTGGCGCTTGGAAATCGTAACCAGCGACCGAATGGGTCTCCGTTGTGCTATTGGTAGACTGTGCCTTGACTGAGTCGTGAAGCGATGTACCGGACAATATGCCATGGAGAGTATCCGTACGATCCCCTGCCGCACCAATTATCTCTCTCACCCTCACAACATGCAGTCTAGCCTCTTTCTCCGTATATGGATCTTGAACCAGGGTGAGTTCGGAGTCTGCCGTTAAGCCATCAACTTCGGAGATCTGGATGAAATCGTTTACTCGCTGGCCTTTGTGCTCGAGGTGGAAGCAAGAATACTGGAAGGTACCAGGGAGCTCAATGATTGATTGCCGAACATCGTGAATTGCTTCCTGCGAAGAAACCTGCACAAGTTAGTCTCTGCTTAAAGATGGCATTGACCGGTTATACCGTAATCTGGATCTTCTTGGGATCATGAGGGAGGTTGATATTGAGCTGAAAAATGGCTTTAATAGTGCAAGTTAGCAGAGCATTCTCCATTGAGACTATGAAGCTATGCAATTAAGCTCGTAGAATGGTAGGAGCGACCTACTTTCGCCTTGATCTTCCCCGTCTCCTGCCTCCTGACCTGCCCCGTTTGTTGTCGCATGACCAGTATCGAGAGCGGTTTGGGAGTCTTCTGCGCCATTGAGATGGGATTCTACACGAAAGACTGATGTAAGTATTTGGTTCTGAGGAGAGACGGCGTTCCAAGTTTAGCTGGTCGGATCTGCAGCAACATACTAGACGGGGGTGCGTTGCATCAGTCATTTCGGCCATGATGATGAAATGCACAGAACAGCTCGAAGGTAATGCACAGGCAAATCCAAGAAGAAAAGGAGAGAGTCAGTACGGGTGGATGAAAGTACACACGACGTTTATGTTCGGAGGAGAGTAGAATTACAGTGAAAGAAAAGTGGTGGTTCTGAGAGAGCAAGATCAATGCCTCTTGTAGGGATATGGATCAAGCTCAAAAAAAAAATTCGACCATCAGAAGCAACATCCCGATCCCGGCAGAATTTGCCGAGCTTTGTTTACGGTGCAACAACTTCTCACCCTCGGATCCACATCATGCTTCACCACAACATCAACAACCCATAATTGCAGGATATTTTTTGGGGGGCATCATTGCTTGTGCTTCTTGCATTTTTCTGCCCCAGTTTCACCACGTTTGCTATCTTTTTCTGGTTTGTGTCGTGCGCAGCGCACACAGAGATTGGGCATGTAAACAAACAAGTCTGTTCCGTAACCACCACCATTGTGCTTGCAATTGCTGACTTTTGATAGCGGAAGAATCATGGAGCCTGAAGTATTAAATTCTTGCATACATTTGCATGGCTATACACCTGTACGCCGACTAGAATCTACAATCAATACAAGACAATTGCACGATGAGCAGGAGAAGGAATGGACGGCAGCAAGATGTCATCGTCTGTTACGGGCCTTAACGTCAAGGGTGGCAGTTCTGAAAAAAGAATTAAGTCGAATATCAGCAGCGCAAACCGGGTCGTCAGGTGCTTTGACCAGTGCTGGAGAAATTAGACCGGTGAAAAGAACATGGCGGAAGGGCGGAGACGACGATGCGGATTGGGCCCAAGCTAGGAAAAAGCTTAAACGGACATATTCAGGCAAAGTAGGAAGCAAGAACAGCAGGCAGGCTTTCCCAGAGACTCCACGATTGCCAAAGTCTGGAGGGAGGAGGGCCCTTGTACCAGGGGAAATCTCGGTTCCAACCCCAATCCTGGCACGGGCGAGAGGGGGGCAGTACTTGCACGAACTTCCTTCAAATCTTACCGAAGACCATGTTTCTTGTGATGGGGAACAAGTAACCCAGAGAAATAAAAGAACCAGAACTCAAAATGGCGGCAAATTAGGCTTCCCGATATTTGGATCTTTGCGAGAAATACGGCAAAAGACCACCACCATTCGCTATGCAATCTACGAAGGAATCTACAACGGCCTGGAAACTTTGCTACGCTCAACCGCAAACGATGGGCCAGAGGCAAAAAGGAAAGGTCCTCGATCACTATTCTCCATGTGTCTGAAAACAGTTCCTCGTTATATTGGGCAAGAAGAGGCTTCATTAAGAGCACATGTGGAAGAGACTGGCACTAAATCCGCAATCAATAATCGAGACGTTCAAAGGGAGGTCTATGACAATCTGGAAGACTTCGGATCTTCAGATCAAGGCTGGAGACAGCTCAGGGTCATAGTTCGAGCTCATGGAGTTCAAATACTAGCTGATGCCATTACTTCCGACTTGCTCAGTCTTGATTTCTGTGGTTCATTGATTACTCTTTGCATAAATTCGGCTGCAATTGAAGAAGCCGAAGTCTTGCTCTGTTCGCTGCTATCATCCAACCAAATGCCAGCGCCGAGATCGCTATATGATCCTGCTCCTCGCTCGCTATCTATGCTATGGGAGTTTGCGGAGGTTACAGGACGCAGCTCCTTCCTATTTCAGCAAATCAATAGTCTAATATCAAGTAGACTTTTGCCCTTGGAATGGTTGGCTACCAAATCACTCCGGCAGGTATGGACTGGGATTATGCAAAAACTCTCGCCTGGTTCCATGAACGAAGGGGCACTTTTGTTTCTTGACGGATCACTACCTTTGCTGGCAATCGCTGGTGTATCAAATAATGTCGCCGAGATGACCTTCCCAGCGGCAGTCAAGCACACATATTCGAGTATCCTTACAACTCTCTTGTCAATTTTCATCTTGAGTAGGCCACTTGTGGGTTTTCGTACAGACGGACAATACGATTATGTAGCAGCCCTGCTACGAAGCTTCCTCGCGCAACTCGATTGCTCGCAGCCGTCTAGCAGTGGAGAGGCATTGTTGCTTATTGCAAATCTTCTCGTTGAAGCTCAACACGATGAAAACTCCGATCATCGAAATTCCCTGCTTAAAACCCTCCTTCACCGACTCCGAAGGGCCACAGATGATTCTAATGGTACTTTCACAAAGTACACCGATGTAGTCGCATTCATATCCTCAGTGGCTCAATGTTGTGGCCGGGGTGCATCGAGCACAGGGTTTGAGCATCTTCAGCTTTTACACTCAATTCTGCAAAAAGTAGAATTTAGTCAACCTGAGCTTCTTCAAAGCTTAGTTGTCGATAGTGCGTTTGCTTTTGGGCAACAACTTCCAGAGTCAATACACTTGGAATATGCAACGATGTTGGATAGTCATTTTTCCGCGAGAAACCGAAAACTTCAAGTCAAATCAAGCATCAACACTTCCGACAAGTCCAGGGCTGGGTTCCGGTGGGAAGAAGGCATTGGCGAATGGATCATGTCAACTCCTGGTGCGATGGATGGGAGAGAAAAGAACATAAAAATGAGGGCATTGTTGGCTGAATCTATGATCCAATCTCCCTTTGGATTATTGTCACAAGGGAGACGAAAACAGACCGGCGACGAATATCTAACGAGGAGATATACTCGCAGTGTTGGCTGTTCTCCAAAAAACCTAGCGAAGAACCCTGCCCTTGGAACCGATTTTGATTCTGGCCAAACCCCCCCGAGCACGCAATCTCAGCAGCTATGCTCAAGTTATTTTGACGAAATGGATTTTGAAGTATCTGTTTTACCAGCTTCAGACGAAGAAAATGAATTGTCCTTCAGTTCCAGCACGTCGGCTCCTACAGAAAGCGACGACGATAATTTTGGGAGTCAATTTTTCCGCCATACCGCTAAAACAACTGGCAGACAGCTTCAACACAGTCGAGAATTGGAGCTCTTCGAGGATTCTTGCATCTCTACTGGATCACCGGTCAATTCTCAGGAAATTACAAAGGTCAAGGGAGACCGTGAACATATTGATCGGGCACCAAGACTTGGACGTAGGGCTCTACGATCTAGCAAAAATTGGCAGCTATTTGATGAAAGCGATGATGAGCTTAGCATTCTCTCTGCATCATCACAAGAGGATCATGTCTTACGAGATATTGCGAAGGCAGCTCATAATAGAGACAGAAGCAACTCCAAACCATTAACCACGACGAAGCGACAAAAATCCATTCCAAGCTGGGATGTATCTCTTCTCACTGATAGTGAGGATGAGTTGTGCATATGATGTACAACATTTGACATGAACGACTGGTGCAACTCGGCTCAAACTTCCCCATCCGCAATGTTTCGTTTGGCTGTTGTCTTGAATAAAATAGCCTTTGACATCCTGGCTCCCGATTGTATCGGCCTTGGAATTGAATCATTCAGTCTACCACTGTAGATATGTCTGCTCACCATTGTCTGATCACCCACACGCGACTACGCTGGATCCGCAGCTGCTTAAAATGAAAGCTTATGGAACAGACTTCGTCTCAGGAAGCAGGAAACATTTTAGTGGGCACATAAGTTAACGCATAACTTTTGCATGACCGACTTACGTTGCCTGTGTTCAATGCACAAATCTGCTTGCTCATCCATTATCTTATCTGATGGAATGCAGGAGTTGCACAGACAGTGACGAGTGAGTATTGCGGACAGGTAATTTATGACTACGCATGTATGAGGAGGACGTTTACTTGGCAAGTCCAGGACGTCTGAGAGAGGGAAGATAGAGCAGTCTGAATAAGAATACTTGTAAGAATTCACAAATGATTATTGGGACAATTTTATCGCTTGCTAGCAAGTTTTTAATGCACCCTGATGCTTAGATCATTAGTTTGTCTGTGCAAATGAACTCGATCTCTGATGTTCGATCACTACTGATGAGTAGTGCTTGGGTTGGTTTTTGCAAAAGGAGATTATTTAGGGTATGCAGTGATTGTTAGAGGTTATCGCACTGTGAGGGCCCTAGATACCTAGGTAGGTAAGTGGCCTTCAATAATCTCCCCTCAGACATGTCCAGAGCGTGGAGAGCAGCCGTGCAATAGTACCATATCCAGGTGACAACAGCACAAGAAATCATCCCCAAAAGAAGTGCTTTCAGTAGCAGGTGGTGTATTTTTTAAGGTTTACGAAGATTCCTTCCAATTAAACTTTGCGGGCTGCAAATAGATTACGAAGTAGGATGAGGCACCATGAGCGCGATTTTGAGATGAGCTCAGCAAATCCTCTGCGAGAGGCCTTCCAAGCGTGGCGGAAAGTCACCCGAAAGCACGCGCCTCAATGAAATGAGCGGCGACATTGCGAGAATCTGAGAATTTGGAATTTTGAGGACGACAGTCGAATTCGTACCTCACACTGCATTCGTCATCTTCATCGTCGAGTGATAAGAGCAAGGCCTGCCGTGGCAGGGCTGGCAAGGCGCGACATGGCGATCGTGTTTCGAGGCCGTGACATTCTGATCAGATGTCATGATCACCCCCATCGGCAAGACTTGACGGGCAAGACGGCAATGATTGCGGAAGCTTGTGAGCCACAGGGACGAGCATTCCTGTGTTCTGCTGTGGCTGCTGCGCTGATTTTATCGCAGGCGATGGCGATACTCCGTACAGTACTTGTCCGCCGGGATGCAGGGACATGACACTGAAACGTACCCACAAGCCCCTCTCACCATGTCCCTGCAGTAGTCTAGTAGATCCCCCGGCTACTGCGCCAAGATCTTCCGAATCAGCGGCCCCGGTCCACGGCTGTCTGGGAGGAAGTCGAAACAAATCCACGGGATTGGACAGGAGGCATCGTCACAGTAAGTCAGGCTGCTTCAGACGACTTACGAGTTCCGCTGCTGCAGAGTTTGCAGAGTTTGCAGAGTCTGCAGAGTCTTTGGTTGGACTCTAAGCTATCGCCATTCTGTGAGGTTAAGTTTAGTCGGGTAAACTCACCGCTTCTAAAGACAATTCCACCTGAAACCATGACAGCAAAAGGCAGTTTGGCAGCCGTCTCCCGCGATGCCTCAACCACGATCCCCCGCCCGGCTCATCTCGCTGTGCGCTGCACTGTTAGTCCGTAGCGTCGTGTATTGTAGCGTACTGTAGCGTAGTTTCTTGAAAAATCTTCCGATTTTGCGCTGATGAGAAACCACTCCGCCTCTGGCGTTGCTCCTACGCTCTGCTACATCCTCGCGCCCCATCCCTCAGGCTCCTGGAGGCTCCTCCGGCTCCTCCGGCTCCACCAAACACCCAGCCAATGGGCCAGTGTTCACCAGCTTTAGCCCAACGTATCAACGAGAATGCCGTCCTCCACCAGCTCAGTCCTGCGCTGCGCTCCCCTGACCCTTACTTCTCGCCGCGCGGTACCTTCTCCACCGCTGCCACGCATCTGTTGCACACTTCCCCCTCTTTTAAGTGGGTGACTCTGATAAGCTAGCTTGCGAGATACCGTAGCGACCTTAAGAGAATGCAGCCATCCCGCTTAGCCCTCCCTGCTGTCCTCCTTGTTAATTAACTTACTCCTCCCGGGACCGTTCTCGACCTTTTTCCTACAGTAGTTTTCCATAGATTTGCTTCTTCATCCAGAGCACTTCCGGTTTCCTTCGAAGTGTTCACTTTTCTTATTCAGTGCCTCTGGCCGTGGCATTATTCCGACAGGGAGGAATTCGGCAACTTATTCACGACATCCCCCTCTCATTCACTGTCCTTAAAACAACGCAGTCTGGATACCGCATTTATTCGCAAACGAACCCTCGGTTGGGGCCCACGATCTTTCTATTGAGACTCCATCTTTTGAATCTGCTGGACATTGCTGGACATTCAGGCAGAACCCATCCCTCATTCTTTTTAAAGGCGCCAGACGTCGAGGCCTCCGTACCCATTCTTCGCCAACTTCCTCGAAGATTTCCATTTCAGAAGCCCACCATGGCTTCTTCTATTCGATTCTTGGCTGTACTATTCCTCGCAAGATTGATCTCAGCAGAAGGAGCATCCATTCAAGCATCAAACTCGACGCAACCAGCATCTGCGAAGACAACGAGTCCCGCTGCAGCGGCCGCAGCAGCAGCAGCGAACGCGTTACAAGCCAAGGCTGCCGTCCTTAACCAAGACTTCTACAACTACATTTTTATCATTCTAGCCTCTCTTATCGGGGCTTTAACAATATGGCGCGTCGGCATCGAGAGTGTCAAATATGTCAGGACATTGACATGCTTGAACAACGATACCCAGCGCTACTTTGCACTCCCGTCCAAAAGATTTGCGACTTTCAAAAAGCACTTGCTGTACGCCCCAATCTTCAGCAAGAGACACAATAGAGAGTTCCAATTATCATCGGCAATCAACGTTGGGACCCTTCCAACACGCTTCCAACTCATATTCCTTCTGTCATATTTCGGCACAAATGTTGTGTTCTGCGTCTATAGTATTTCTTGGGATCAACCCTTGGCAACGGTTTGCAAGCAGCTTAGGAACCGTACAGGTATACTTGCTGTCGTCAACATGGTATGTCAATTCCCTTATTCCTCAATGTATTTGTCACGTGTACCGCTCAAACATCTAACTGCTTGCAGGTTCCTCTGTTCATCATGGCCGCTCGAAACAACCCTCTAATCAATTGGTTGAACCTGTCATTCGATTCTTTCAACTTGTTGCATAGATGGTTCGGCAGAATTGTTGTCCTGTAAGTTTTCACGCACCTCTTAAGATTCCCAGAACTGCTAGATCCCCCTTCCCCAATACTTTCTCGAAGAAGCTTTACTAACTTGAATAACAGAGAGGCTCTTACTCATACTATCTCCTGGACAGTTTCCACAGTTGCCGCTGGTGGGTGGGCAGCCGTTGAAAAGGCTATTAGTGGAAGCCCGATGATCATGTACGGATTCATTGTAAGTTTTCAACCTCGTATGACAGCTCAAAATATCTAATGGTGAATAGGGCACCTGCGCGTTTGTGTTGATCAGTATTCAAGCTTCGTCTGCTCTACGCCACGCTTTTTACGAGACATTCAAATATCTCCACATCGCTCTGGTCATCCTTGTCATCGTCTGCATTTGGTACCATCTCCAGCTCGCAGACTTGCCTCAGATCACACTCCTTTACGGCGTTATTGTTCTTTGGGTACTGGAGCGAACAACCAGAATTCTTAAGGTTGTGTATAGGAACATTGGCAAAGGTGGAAGCAAAACTTTGGTTGAGGCTCTTCCCGGGAACGCTTGCCGTGTTACCATTGATATGGCACGCCCTTGGACTTTTAAGCCAGGCCAACACGCTTATCTCTACATGCCAGCAGTCGGACTTTGGACTTCACATCCTTTCTCAGTGGCCTGGTCTGAGGAGGCTGATAATCTTGACAGCGAGAAGTTGGCTATGAACAGACAAGACATTTTAGCCATGCAGAAGACCAGCATGTCTTTCGTCATCCGTGCGAGAACTGGATTCACAAAGAAGCTCTTCACGAAAGCAGAGGCCTCTCCTGAAGGAAAGTTTTACACGAAGTGCTTTGCTGAAGGCCCTTATGGAGGCATGCATTCCATGCACTCGTATGGTACAGTCGTGATGTTCGCGGGTGGAGTCGGAATCACACATCAAGTTCCTCACGTACGTGATCTCGTAGCGGGATATAGCAATGGTACTGTTGCTGCGCGAAAGATCGTCCTCATCTGGATCATCCAATCCCCAGAACATCTCGAGTGGATCCGACCATGGATGACATCAATCTTAGCTATGGATAAGAGACGCGATGTTCTTCGTATCATGCTTTTCGTTAGCCGGCCGAGATCAACCAAGGAGATTCACAGCCCTTCTGCAACCGTACAAATGTTCCCAGGCCGGCCCAACATCGAGACACTTCTGGATATCGAGATGGAAAATCAAATCGGAGCAATGGGTGTGTCTGTTTGCGGGAGTGGAGCTCTTAGTGACGATGTTCGACAAGCTGTGCGTGTACGTCAACATGCCGGCAACGTTGACTTCGTTGAGGAAGCTTTCTCCTGGTAAATTCATTTCACGAAATTTTTGGATTGTTTTCGCATTTAGACGACGATTTGGGTGTACATAAGATCCACTCCAGTAGGACTTGGATATGGTTTAGGGCTATTTGGACGAATTCATGAAAGTGGCGCTGAGGCCAGTAAACAAGGTTCTTTCTTTGTGGATACTTGATAGGATAACTTTTTCTTGTATATTGTAGGGAAGGGACGGAAAAGGCTTCCCTAGCTCGCTGAAGCTGCATGAGAGGAGGAAGAAGCATACCACACAGCTTGCAGGACAGCTATCATACAATCTTTCTTCCGAGTCTTGAAACTGCGAAGGTGTTGTTTCGATTTGAATGAGTGTTGGCGAGTTGGCAAGTAGACCAAGGTTGTGAAATTACTTGAATCACGAACCCCGTTGGCTCAGAGATGGGCTCGCAGGACTGCGCTGAATGCGTGGACTACGGAGTAGCCAACCGTCTCGGGACAGTCAGATTTGAAGGTCATATTTACATTAACAAAGCTACGTAAATTTATTAAGGGGTGTTCACACAAGGAGATATATTCACGATCCATAACAAACGAATTCTCATGGGTTAAGGTTTAATTATGATATTGGAATATAACGGTCCAGAGACACTTGGGTTTACTTAGGAGGCCTGTGAATCAAAACTTTGGTGCTTGATATGAAACCAGCTCCAACTTGATACTAAGGAAGGTTCTGGGGTTGAGTGGGACTCAAAGTACCGGGTTCTCAAGTGGAGTACATGTATTAAATTGGACACAGTGGAAACAAGTCATATATCTCAATCACGCGATATATTGGGAGTCAGGAGAACCTAGAGAGACCTTGGCAGAATCTGGGGGAGGGAGGACGGAACACAACGAACAAGGAGCTTCAAGGGAGATACCGACTAACCTCTTCATTTCATTTCATTTCGTGTTGACTTTGCACGAATTTGAATAAAGTCAAACTCGCATTTCTCCTTTCTCACATAGATAAATTCCGGTGTACCTAGAACATCTAAGGTATGCTATGAGGGAATAAACAAACAAATCCTCTTGTCAGATTTAAGATATTAGCCACGAACTTGAGAGCAACACTCTCCAAAAAGCTTGGATATTATTCTTAATATCACAACAGAATTATAATGAACTCTTAAAACCAATTCCGTCCGCTTTTTTATGTTCTTTGTTCCTGTTAAGCCTCGGGAATAGTGAGCCCAGCCTCGGGTATTCAGGGATTACAATCAGCTGCTCTTATCGAGACTACCCTTAGCCATCCCCACCTTGACTGCTCTTTACCTGGTGACCTGTAGAATCAAGGAAAGAACGACACAACGGCATACTCGATCCATAATTCACTCCTTCTGTTTTCTGAGACAATCAAGTGACTTGAGAGCAAGCATATTTTGTTCTTCCGCTCCTTTCGAATCTAGTACGAAAGCGACCGACCCAGCACATCAGAGCACGTCAACACCCACGTCAACGTCAGTCGACCACTTACTGCGCTGACAATCAGCTCCGCGCACTCTCCAAATCTTGCAAGAGGCAAGAAACGCATACTAGCACAACCCATACTTTCTCTCATCGCGCAAGGCGCACAAACTGGTAACCATAGGAGGAGCAAGCTCGACGAGGCTGTGGGAGAAAGCCTCCCAGAAGACACGATGGGTCTCTCATATAACGTCTACCTGAGTAGCCACAAGATCTACGGCTGCAAGAACTGCAAAGCGCATCTAGCAAACCATGAGGATATCATTTCAAGAGTACGTCTTTGCTCCCTCTTTTCCCTCGCTCCTTCCTTCTCCCTCCATTCACCATGTGCCCCTCTATGTCGCTCTTTGCTACCCCCTTTTAGCCTTCACCTAGATTCAAAGATGGTAGCTGACTCAACTGCTAGAACTTCCGCGGCCAGCATGGCAAGGCCTACCTCTTCAACAACGTCGTGAACGTCACTGCAGGCGATGCGTCAGAGCGCAACATGACCACCGGCCGCCATATCGTACGAGACATAGCCTGCCGACAATGCAACGAGACAGTGGGTTGGAAATACGACAAAGCATTCGAGGCGAGCGAGAAATATAAGGAGGGCAAGTTCATCTTGGAAGCGGAGCTGTTATGTAATGTCACATAGGGAGAAGAAACGAGGAGACGACTGCATGGTATTGGTGTTTGGGACTGGCGCGGAATATTTACTGCGAGGTTTGTTGGCTTTGGATTCTTTCGATGGTGCATGTGGGATATATGGACTTGGTGATCTGATCGTTTGGATTTTGAGGTTGAGAGGCGTTTGATCTAGGATGGGCTCTGTCTACATGGCATCGGTATTGAGGAATGAGACTGGCCGTCTTCGGTGACCGGGTTTGACAGTGGCATTTAACATTATAGCACTCATAGAATGGATATGAACACTACATCGGTTTTAAGACCGAAATCGGGCAAGTGTTTCTGGTTCCTACAAAAACCCATGAACAGTGGCATATCAACCCCCGGATTTTGGTTGCACATCTTTTGATTGGAGTGGTCCTGACTCGGGGCTTGGTGTCTGCACCAGACTGGTAATAATGCCTTGGGAAAAAACATATGCCTCCCCAATTTCCTTGAAGTTGCCATCATTTATATTCTCCAGATAACTCCGCTTCAAAGGTACTACTGCCCTCAGAAGTCATGTCCATTTACGTCCAAACTCTTGTGTCCGGGGCATCCATTTCTATCCATCTCCACCAATTAATTCACGAGAAAAACTAGTACTGGTTCTGTGACTATTATCACATACGTAGTCGTCTCATTACGAGCATTTGAATTTTTTTGAACTGCTGATAGGTTATGGCAGAAGTGCTTGAGTCTCGAATTTGTCAAATATTGCGAGTATTTACTAATATCACTATCCAAGATGAGTGTAACTTGGGGATCACGTGTAGCATAGAAAGTAGGAGGGGTGAGGGACTCTGTGTTTTAATGTTCATTTAGGTTTGCATTACCACAAGCACACTCACAAGCTCAAATATCTGGAACTAACATTAACTAGTAGTTAGCAGCCAGAATGTGTATAAGGAAACGCACGGATATGAGAGCTCTTAAGCCATATGATCAATCTAATCTTTCAAGCAAACTATCTTAAAGCGGGGGTTGATGTTGAGTCTAATGTGGGGAGGACGGAATTCGCATGCTTGTTGACAAAAGGAAGGTCGTAAAGTGTCCTTCTTCTTTGGGACATGCAATTTTTGGTTGTTGTGTTGTGGTCAAGATACGCTATAAATTTCTCAACTGTGGTTCGTTGGTTGCGGGCGGTATTCTGACACCAAATCTGAATTGCTTCCCGAATCAAATTCCATACTTCAGGTGTCAGTCAAGGAATGGAACCCGAACCCGAAACCACGAGTACTCCCTTCAGAGGCTCGTGAGTAAAATACGCATCTGCGGTTGAAGTGTTCTTCTTCGTTACATTCGGTGGGAGTGCCCCCACGAGCCAGGGAGAAATCCTCCGCGTTCTGAAAAGCCATGCAGGATGTTCCACAGTAGGATAGCGACTCACAAATACCCACAATGGATGGATTGTCTTTGCATCACCAAGACGTGCTTTTGTAATATCCAATCGAAACTGGGTTATTCTGCTCCTGTGAGATGTTATCAACGTCGGTTGGAGGTCACCGTTGGATCAAGAACGGAGCTGTCCAAGTGAACAAATTCGGCAAGTTCAGGATGCTTGGTTCTACTTCTTATTCTTACTCAAAATACGATTCTTTCTGCTTGAAATTTCAGAAGTTATTCGATTAAAATTAGTAGATAAGTTTGTCTATTGCTTGCTACGTTTACATCATATGTATTTTAGGGGTATTGCCAGAATGCAGAAATACCAATATTCATATAAGTTTTGGCTCAGTGTGTTCGGCAGGTTTTTGCTCAGAGCCGGGCTCTCGTTCGCGGTGAGCAGGCAAGTTTTACACATTACAAATATGCTTCTAAGCAAAGAGGCACGGGAAATGGTGGTCAGCTTCCGAATTACAACAGAATTCCGTTCAACAAGGGATTTTAACGTGGAAATACATCAAAATAGTTTCTCACAGGTGCAGATCAACAATTTCTGGATGGTTCAGAGATATATGAAATGTCTTTTTGAGGGAATATAGACGAACATATATGTCCAATTAAATCCAGAAGAATAAAGTAGGCCGTCTGCGATGAGCAACGAAACAGAAACCATATCATCATTATGGAAGGTGACCAGCTTTCAAGATTGATATAATCTTTCAAGGAGTGGTAGATAGTGATTTGAGCATGCCAGGTGTCAGAAACCTCCCTTGAGAACTTGGAAGCGAGACAGGAGACACCTCACTCGCCCCTTACCCCTTTTGACGGCAACTTGGGTGATGTAGAGTACGAAATACAGGAGTCACGCGACAGAAACCCGTCTTTTAGGGGGGGGTATTCAGGCTCCTATGAAAAGCAGCAGAATAAAGTGGCGAGGGAGCGAAATGCAAC
Source organism: Cudoniella acicularis (assembly GCA_013054445.1). NCBI lineage: Eukaryota > Fungi > Ascomycota > Leotiomycetes > Helotiales > Helotiaceae > Cudoniella > Cudoniella acicularis. Next base: position 38,568 of record JAAMPI010000377.1, read on the forward strand.
GAAGCGACAAGTGTTCTCCTCCTTTAGGAAGGTCTTCGCTTCAGAGCTGCCAGGCAGCTCTTTAAGGGCCTCGTGAATATAGATCTCGGATATTACGGAGGTAGGAAGAAAAGCAGGTGCTGAGTGTAGGAGGGGGGTAAATAAAAAAATTATTTATCTGAGATAGTGAGGGGGTTGGACCAAGTTTTGGTATAAAGTAGTCGGCGTACAGGGAGGGCGAGTAATATTTCCTGCTTTGGGAAGGTAAGCGGAATAAAGGTGGGGAATGGCGACGTGCAACGAATTTTTGGCCCCTGACTTGAGGGGATCAGTATGCATTATCATGCAAGTGTGGTGCTACGTTCATAACTGTTTTGTTTGTGTATGTAAGTGCAGGAGCTGGTTTTGCGCCTCTATCCGGGATCGAAGTCTACCGCCGAAATCCGCCGAGTCGGGGTTTCGGTGATGCTCGGCGACTTTGCGATGAGCAACAAAACAGAGGAAAAGGGCGGCTTGTAGTGCAAGAGAAGATGGTTTATTGGGTCGCATTACTTGTTGACCTAAGAGGGCGTGGGAACCTAAATTGTACGGAAGCCGCTGAGGTGCTTCACTTGGAAGAGGGTGTGATCAAAAACCAATGCCTTGATGAAATGAAGACCTGCCGAGTAATTGTCAGAGTGTATAAAGAGAAAGAAAGTTATGCTAGGAAGATAGCTGAACTGCCCCGTTGAAAACCAGGAGAGGGGAATAGAAGATTCGAGGTCCTATTTACTGTATCCCCTTTCAGAGTACGTAGTCCCGCAGGACAGTACGGCAATTCGCACATTCTCAACTCTGGCGGTGGAGACATAAAACTCTTGGTGTAAATGATTTACACGCATAACCCTACTTTATTGGCCCTGGTCTGGTTGTGTCAAATCAGGGGTAAAAGCAGGTAGGGTCATCAGAGGCCTCCTTACAACGAAACATTATTCGGAAAGGGGGATTATGGCGGTATTATGCCCTATCTCGACTTCGAAATATGGCTAAATGGGTAAAGCCAAATGTTCGATGTGCAACGAAAAAGAGGCGCCGTTACAGTGAAGCTTGGACCGCTGACGATCGAAATGCAACAAAATTTCTGTTCGTGAAGAGAGTGAAGTGAGTAAGATGTTTAAATTGCCAAAACCCGGGGCCCAACTCTGTCGTGAAGAAATTTGATACGCATCTGAAGAGTCACGGATTTGACAACATGATAAGATAAGAGGGTTATGTGATACTGCTTACTGCTAAACTAGAAGAAGTAAAGTTTGTATCCAGCTCCTAATACACTTGAATTATTGAAATGTTCCTCATTCCCTTTTGGTCAAACCGAAGAGTCTTAAAGCCAAAGGTGGCAAAGGATAAAGCCCGGACCAATGCTGACGCTAAAAGCGAGCTTATGGTTCTCCTGATTGAGGGGATACTTAGAACTTTAAAAGGCCTGTATAAACCAACAAAGTATGGCCATGAGTCCCACGTAGACTCTGGGTCTTCGTCAAGCAAGACTTCAGCTCCATGCTTGCGCCAACCACCAAGTTCAAGCAAAGCTTAAATCCATCCTTGGGCAACCACGGAATTTTCGTTAGGCTGCGAATCCACGGAGCTTGGTTTTGTACCTGGCGACGATGCCCACTCCACAACAGTTCACTTTGTAGCCGGCTCTATATCATGTCGAACGATTCTACCCCCCTCAGTTCTGTCTAGGCTTAACAATACCGTCATGCATGATGTAGTATACCACTGTGCTATCATCGTGCACTGTAGCCAAAAGCAGCCTCTTCTGTCGGTTTTCGCCTTGCCACCTCTTTCCCACAGATAATTCTTCTTGCTCATCTTCATCCTGATAATCCTTGCCCAGCGGTACCACACTCAAGGCATCGAAGACTGCTGCAAACTTCGCCAAGCTCCAATTCTCTTGTATTTGACTCGGGAGGATCCATTCTCGTTCTGGGTTTCGTGGTATAGTCTCGCCCGTCTCGTGCTCTGCTTTTAAGATTTCGACCTGTTCATCTGGGTGGATGTAGATTCTTTTTGGCGGCAAACCTGAGATAATTGGGCGTGGCAGAAGGGACTTGTTCAGTGGGGAATGCGTGTGGATTTCGAGCGATGTCCAATCGTGAGAAAACTGGAGGTCGTGGAATATGGTCGCTGCCAGATGGTGGAGGTAGGCGGGGTGCGATGATTCCGCGAAGGAGGATTTTGAGGCATTGAGACTTTCCT
>JAAMPI010000378.1:0-40779 GCA_013054445.1 Cudoniella acicularis
CCTCCCCATCTCATCTTATCTCATCTCTCATCCACCAACTCACCAAACCTCCTATCCACAACCCACACTGCCCTCCACCAACCCTACCCCCCAAAACACCACCCAACCCTCCTCCAATGAGTCCTCAATGTTCTCCGGCCACGTGCAATACGCAAAAGGTTACGTCTCCGAAACAATCGGCAACGCAACCGGCTCGAAAGAATGGCAGGAAAGCGGGAAGAAAGATGCTAGGGAGGAGTTGATGTTATGAAAGTACTTTACCCCCATTTCCCCATTCTTGACCCTATTCCCTGCCCCAATTTTCATTCCCCCCAATTGGATAAAAGCATGGAAAGAGGTGCAAAGAGTGCTGATGATAGTACAAAATATGCAGCAAACGCAAACAAGACGTCTGAACCAATGCCCAGTGGAATCGGTGGAATCGATGGAAGAGTCGAGGAGTTAGCGGGGAGAGCAGCTGGATGAGAGGGGATGGAGAAGGAGGGATTGGAGAGGCAGGAGAGAACTTGATTTTTCTTAACTCTTGTTACCTCTCTCTCCTCCCCTCACGCCCCCGCCTAAGGTAAATTTGGATTTGCAAATTCGGATATGTGTATGTCTGGATGTATGAGTAATATTGGAGAAGAAAATGGAACGTGGGATATGGGACATGGGATAAGTCATGAGGGAAAACAAAAATAAAAATGACCATATACAACCAAGAAAAGGGGTGAATGCACGAACGGTATTCATAAACTTCATTTGTGCATAAGGGTGATTTTGTGTTGTAAAATCATACGCAGCTCTTGCGATGAATTTTCTTCTCTCTTCTGCTCTCACCAACTTCCACCGCAACCGCAATACCCATCAACCATCAACAGGCCCTCTCGAAGAGAAGAAAAAAAAGGAGGAATTAGTTGCAAAGTCATGAAGCAAAAAAGTCTACAAAAAGGCCATAGAAGCAAAGCAAAGCAAAGCAAGCAATCCACCCACCGCCTTATGTACCACATTGCTCCCTCCCCCCAGAAAGCCTTTCATTGATACTCTTCTGCTCCGACGGCTCCAAAAAGATGATGTATGTAAAGGTGTATGTATTATGATTCATTGCTCATGTCACATAGCTGAACTGATGACTCATTGCTGCTGCTGCTGACCAGCGGCAAGCTCGTTCAATTTGGCCCTCTCATTCTCCGTCAAAGCGCCATAAAGCTCATTAAAACCCGCAATGTTCTCCCGCCCAGCCCGCAAAAAGAATTCCGTCAGGTAAGCCTGCGTCTCATCGTCCTTCTGCCGCATGAAACTCGCTGATCCTTCGTTGCCGTACGCCATGAGTTCCGCCTTTGTAGAGCCGAGGCCTAGGTCGAGCACGTTCGGGACGTCTTCCCAGTCATCGTTGGAGCCTTCTTCGTCGGCGAATTCGGCGGCTGCTGCGGCGGCGGCGTTGGCTGCGCTTTGCATGCCTGAGGCGGAGAGGAGCTCTTCGATGAGGACTTTAACGATTTTTAGAGGGGCGGGCACGATTGTGTATTGATCTGGGTCTGGGTTTGTTAGCATGGAGAGTTCATTGTTGGTGAATGAGGACTTACTCAATTTAGCTTGTGATCTGGTCATAATCCTATCACTAGTAGGAATGATCAGATCACCCTTAACCATCGTCTGAACCACTCTTTGATCATTCAAGCTGTACAGCTTTGACAGCGCAATAACACTATAACAGTTAGCTTAGAAAACAGAGCATGTGTAGGCCACTCACTTTTGACGAATCTCATCATAACCAGCAAAATTGATAGAATGCTCAAGCCACTTGCTCAAGACAACCTGTAGACCATTTTGGCCATTAATCTGAATCTGAGCCAAAAATTCCACTACATCTTGAGCTCCAACTAATGAAAGTCGAGCAAAAACCAAAATTAAAGATTGAATAAATGGTGCGGCCTCAGCAGAAGCAAGTCTCGATGCTACAGCCCGTAACAATTGTTCCAGATATGGACCAAGTCGTTCTTGACCAGCTTTTTCAACAAGTTCGGCAGCGAGACCTCCAACTTCAGAAGCAGCGTTATCTTCGATGTTCGGACCAAGGAGCTTGTCAATGATAATCAAGCATACTTCTAAACCGGATCGATTTTGTTCGTCGTGCCAGGCAAATACTTGTTGGTGATCGTGCATTAACATGAATTTGATCGCCTCCACACCAGGGCGCAAAACACCTCCTTCTATGGTTGCCATCAGCAGCCGATTAAGCTTTGGCAAGGCTGCCGCGACAAATCCAGGAGGAAGAGGTTCAGATCCCTTTTCTGTCAGAACAGCAAGTAATTCTGTAGCGAGCTAGAGGTTCGTCAGTTTATGAAGTCACAAATTATTAGATGAGAGACGTACCTCAACCAAAGGATTATCTCCGGTCATGTCGCCCACATCGAATGCACCAGTTAACGAAGGCAAAACCTTTGCACACAATGCAACATACGCCTCTTGGCTAGGTGCCAGAGCGCCGGTAATATGCTCGAAAGACTCGCTAACCAGCATCGTCAACTGGAAATTTGAAGCGCCATGCTTCGCAAGGACAAATAGCAGATCGAGAGCTGGGCTCTCATTCGAGATAGCAATCCTGGCATCCAGTTCAATTGCATCTCGCAATGATTCAACCAAAGTCACCAAGAGATCATCCGCGTCCTCAAGATCTGTCATATCTTTTGCATACAGGAAATCCGATATCGAGGCGATAATTGGGACTTGGCGATCCGCAGGTACGGTGTGTGCTTTCATAAAACCCTGCAAAGATTTGATACAGGCAACCTTGACAACTTCTGATTCGTCGCCATTGACCGCCTTGATAGTGCGATCAAGTAAGCCAATAGTAACATCTGGTAGACTTTGAACAAGAAGAGAGGAGACGAGATAGCCTCGTGCTCTCAGAAGAGGCTCGTCTGGTCGGTTGATTGCATAATCAATCAAGCCCAAGAATGCGGTAGCAACTTCAGGAGAAACCTCTTTGCTCATATCCAGGAAGTCAGTCATCAACTGCGTAAGGAGATATAATGAAGCTTCTCTTGATCGCCAAGTGGCAACTTCCGAGGCGAAGAGTGCTTGTGTGTATGCTAATAAACCCTCTAGAGCGCCCTGATGTAGCCATTCGCCCAATTTAATGAGCAAATCACCACAGGCCGTTCGTGCAGCATAATTGGCCGTAACCGAGGTTTCTTCCGCGAGGAAGAGGTTGACATCGATATCCCACAGATCTTCTTCCTCTTTCGGGATTTGCGCATAACCGACAGCCAATTTCATGACATCCATAACCCAGGGTGTTGCCGAAACGCCAGCATGTTGTTGCAATTGCTTTTCCAACTCCTCCTTGACGGGAGGTGCTCTTAAGCAGGACTGCAGAAAGTCTAGCTCTTCCAATACTAAAAAGTCCAACGTATAAGGCAGGTTATCTGCGTCCTCGAGTCGTCCCTGCTCGTCGTTGTCGACATACATATCCTTGTACGCCTCTTGAAGTAATGATAGCTCCTCCCATGTTGCACTAAATAATGCTGGGCTCTGTGGGAGCAGTAATTGCGGGAACACCATCCGGATCTTCATCAAAGTCTTGACGACCTGTAATTTCAAGGCAACAATACCCCTCCATGTTTCAGGGCCATCGTCTCTTCCACTCTCGTACCCCTCATCCTCACCCTTTGGTCGATTTGGCAGGACTTTCTTCATCACATCCATAAAGAACGGTGACCAAGCCTTAATAACCTCATCCGCGAAGCCCTTAATCTCAGGCCCATGCTCGTCCTTCACCATTTCCATAATATCAAATGTGCCACGGAACACTGAAATCGCCAGGGCGCGCAAAACGGATTTCCTCCCATTGTTGACTGCCACATCATAGACCACATTGACGATATCCCTCGCAACGGAGAAGAACTGGTCCTCACTTAGTGAATCCTCGACCAAATCCAACAGTACTTTCAAGGCACCATGTAACTGAGCATCCGTCGCATTTGGAATAAGATGCAGCAGCGCAGGAAGGAGATTGGGCCACTGATCAGGAAAGTCGACGTTGGCGATCTTGCTGACGACGTAACTAATTCATCCAATAATTAGCACACTATCCCCAAGCTTTTCTTCTAGAACAACCTTACCTCGCCGCACTCTTAATCTTCCTGTCCGCATCGCCACTCGTCGCCAACTCCAACATCTGCACCCGTAATGCCTCCTTCACGCCCTCGTCAATCTGAATGCTCGGCCCATTCTCGTCCTGCCCGCTCCAGTTCTTCTCCACGAAATGTCTTAATTGGAGGAGCGCACTCTGCCGAATCTCAGGCGAAACAGAGGCATGCGACGCGATCGCAGCCAGGCTGCCAGGGAACGCAGGATTATTTTGTGCCTGTAGGAGGTGTAGCTCTGCTTGTTTGCGGGGACCCTCGGCGGGGAGTTGCGTGTCGGAGAGCAACTGCAGCAGTTGGTCTTCCATCGTGGCCGCCATGTTTTAGCTCCGCGGGTGGGGTGGCTAGCAGAAAGGGAGTGTGGTGTTCGCAATGAGTGTGTTGACCGGCGGTAACTAGGAAAGGGTTATTTTGTTTTTTGGAGGGGAGTTGTTCATTGTGGTGTTTCGAGTCGATTGATTGTGGAGGGAACACGCGAAATTTTGAGGCGCGACGCGGTTGGCCAAATGCTAATCACCAACTCGCATTCATTCTTCCACGCAACCAAAACTTCAACTTTCGGTTACTCGACATGGAAATCCGATTTCTGGGTTGAAAGTGCCGTCATTGACCTCTGCCAGCATCTAGAATTCCTATCAGCTTAATCGTGAACGTAAACAAAGCTCCATCATCATGTCCTCCGCACCCCGCCACCCCCACCAACTCCTCAACTACCTCCCCTCTCCATCCACCGAACACTCACCGACTTTCTTACAATCGCCATCCACACAATTCTCTACACGCGCTCGTTGTACCCAGCTACCACCTTCCTCACTACGCGAGCCTACAATCTCCCCGTCCACCAGAACCGCCACCCCTCCGTCTGCGCCTGGATCAACTCCACCACCTCCTCTCTCACCCATCTCCTCCAATCTAACAGCGTAAAACGCGTCGTTGTCGTCATCTACTCTCCCAATCTCGAAGTCTTGGAAAGATATGTCTTTGATATAAGTAGATTCCCAATTGTGGACGAGAAGGAGAAGATGACGGAGTTTGAAGGAGAGACGAGAGGGATGGACAGTATGGTGGACGTGGAAGAACAATTACGGGCAACGATTCGCAAACTTGACTATACTGGGAGCAAACTTGGGCCACTACCAGAGAATTCTACCTACACCGTGGCAGTTGAGCTGCGAGATGAGGCGCTACCGCCAATAGGGCATCCTCAACCTTGGGTCCCTTCGGAGCCAAGTTTGCAGACAGGGGAAAAGGGAACGAATAAGAATATTGGGAGTGATTTGGGGGGAGTGAAGAGTACGCCCGTGAGGTTGATTGAGGCGGGAGATTTCATAATGGAGACGTGGGTTGAGGAGGGGAAAGCAAAATTCGAGGGGGATTGAAGCATTCCGGCAGTTTGACATTCAATACTATGGCCTACGAAAATGGAAGAAGTCAAAATGCAGTAGTCATGATAAAGAGGAATGCAGGGCTTTTGCCAAAAGCAACCTTTCTGAGAACCATAACTGCCAAGAGCTTCCTAAATATGAATCAAGAAAGAATGGTGCCACTTTAAGTGAGACATTGGGGAAGGCTGGGGAAAATGGTAGAAGAATAAAGACGAGATGTCGATAATCTTCAAGATCGAGCAGAAGGGTAGAAATGGAATGTGTCTAGAAGTCGAAAAACACTATATATAGGGTATGAAAAGAGAAATTTGACAAAGCTCCAAGCTTCTGATTCCACTTATTTCCAAGGTTCGATATATCATGGAAATAGTAGCCTAACCGCTTCTTTACCTTACTTGTCAGCAGCTAGTTTCTAGGACTAGTAATGTCATTCTCACTATTATTGACAGAGGACTGAATAATATTGGTTGTCTTAGCTGATTCCCTAGGACTCTCACAACATGCTCTCTGCTTTTCACTGGTATATATCCCGGTTTTTTGCAAAGGAAACCCCCTAGCAAGGCAGAAACGAAACCGGGTATCAGTTCATACAAAAATAACACAATAATCCCCACCCAACGCCATGCTCAAAATCCACTAGAGCAGGCCTGAAGGCTCATTGCCATTTTTCTTCATCCCTTCTTCAAGCTCGAGGGCCCTGGTAACGTGGGATCGGAGGGATAGCACCCAAAGCATCAGCCGCTGCTTGTGCAGCAGCATCTGCAGGGCCTGCACCCGGTCGTCCTCCACCAGCAAGCAGATTGCGTTGCTGGTCCGAAATTGCCCTCTGCTGCTGCAACATCATTTCTCGCATTTGCTGGAACGGTTGTAGAAATTGAGCACCCTGGCCACCAGCTGGGGCTTGAGCATGATTTCTCTCCTGAACAATGGCTTGCATTCCCGCCATTCTCTCTCGCATCATTTCTAATTGCTCCATTTGCCTGGCTTGCTGCGCCCGCAAGTCACGACCTCGTACCTCTCTGTCACTTCGAGCTTTTTCTTGGGCTTCTGCCATTCGCTGACGTACACCCCCCAGGATGGCAGCGTGTCGTTGTTCCAAATCCGGATTAGGTCTCGCTCGTAAAACAGGTGCTGCCGGCCTAGGCTGTGCTACTTCTTTTGCGGGAGACTGTTGATTAGCATCATGGCTTTCTTGTGCTGGTTGAACACGGCGATTCCTGAGATCGCGCAATCTTGCTCGGTGCATTTCCAAGTCGTTGGCTAAGTCTTCAGCGTCGACCAAGGCTTCAGCTAGTCGTTGTCTCTCTCTAACAGTTTGCTTCATTCTTTCCCTCAGCCTCCTCACGTTTTCTGTCACGTTTTCATGACCGGGTCTGAGATTTCCCGCGGGCTCCCCTCCATTTTCTTGGCCTTGCCTTTCAAGTAGCTGTGGTAGCTGTACCGGTTCCGGAACGATTGGCTGATGACCCGGGACAAGAATTTGAGGTGCGCGGAGACCAACCATTACTCGTTCAGCAATTGCAGCCCGTTCAGCGGGATCAGCTACAAACGGTCTACCAAAACGTGGGAGACGTGGGATACGCGGTATTACATCTTCAGCCTCAAGCAGCTCACGAAATAGATCGTGACCTCCATTTAAATGAAGTTCTGTGGGAAGTTAGCTATGCTATAGAACGTAAGCTGCTTGTTAAGTTGCGAAGAACCTCAAGTAGTACTGACAAAGGAGTAATCAAAATGCCAAACGCTTAGAGATGATGATAGTGTGATCATTCAATAAGAAACTAGAAACATACCATTTTCTCGCCGCGGCTCAAGTCTTTGCTGAGCGCCAATAGCCACAGGAGGAAAGACTATAGGTGGAGGGGGTATATATCGATGGCCTTAACACAATTTTGTTAGCAATTGTATACCAAGGGGGAGTTGGAGGAACGGAGTAATGCAAATCATGATTATGGCTTCTACCAAAAAAGAGATCTTTGGCTATTTTACAGGGTCACTTGATTAATCCCTTATCCTTTCAAGTTCCTGGATAGAATGTTCCTACTGACCGGGTAACTGCTGAAGGCGTGCTCTAGGATCATTGGCTTTCCGACGCTCCTCGTCCTTCAATACGTTTTCGGATACCTTTACCTTTAAATCATCCTCGGTATATTCGGGATGTTCTGCTCGAACTTTCTCGAGAGCATCTTTCTCGGCTTTCTTGACTTCTTCGTCATGTCGAGCCTCTACGCTCTCAAATAGTGGGCAATTTCCCTCCTTGCCGCCACGGGTCCGGTCATCGAAGTGGTCATAACTACACGATTTGGAGCAGACATAGCATTGAACGTTGTAGCAGCCATTTCGCGTGCACGTCATCTTATTGCAGCCCTCCTCCTTGACAAAAGGAGTCCCGCATTTGTTGCATTTTCTGATCAGTGCAGCTGACATTGCCTCTTCAATCTGGCGACGAACAGAAAGGCCGTTTTCTTTTGCATTTTCTTCACAGCTTTTGGGGATATGGGATTCTAGTTTGCAAAGTCGGCAACTGACTCTCTCGCAATCCGGTGCTTGGCATTGGAATTCCTTATTGACCTCAACTGGTGGATATTCGGCGGCAAATGGACAAAACGGGCAGCTTGCCAGATTTTCGATTCCTGCCATTCGTAGCATCGCTTCTTGTTCGTTTCGCTCAAGCGCAATCAATGTCTTTTCGTCTAGGAATTGGCGTCTAAGTTGTCAGCACAAGTCACCTAGAGGACAGGGAAGTAAGAGTTAATGGATACCTTTGGTCATTCCCAAATCCTGCATCACATCCATCCATAGACATGCAGTGAAGTTCATATTTTGAGTTGCCTATTTCTGCTTCTGCCGTCTGCCGTGCGCAACCTCTACAGAACCAATGCAAAATGTCACCATCACAGTGCACCATTCGATTCAGAGGATAGTCGCCGAAGCAGCAACCACACTCTGACATGGTACCTTCAGCTTGTGCTCTTGCGAGGTTTTCTTTCTCCTCGAGCTCTGCTTGGCATTCTTCAGCACGCTTTTGGTCTGCTTTCCGTTTAATTCTTCTGGATGCCTGCAATTCTCTGAGCACCTCAGCTCTATCTCGGTCCTCGCTGATATCGTCGATAAAGGCTTGGATTTTGTCGTCGTGAAACTGTGGTAGCGGGCCCCTCGATTTCTTGATTTTATTGTATGGCGGATTTCTGAGATCAAATGTCCTTTGAGCCTCCTCAAGCACTCTGTATGCTTGAAATAAGCGGTAGTTTGATTGGTTGAGAGTCGCATCAATAAATATCATGGGTGTTTCCGGAAATTCGTGGCTGAGAATATTACGTCTACAGGATGTTAGCTACTAAACTGTGCAGTCGATCTTTGAGTAGTCTATATAGTCGGTATTGCCCGAACAAGACATCAGGCGAGACCCATGTGATGACCATCATCCAAACGACGTTCGCAAAAGGGAGAGCTGACTTACATATATGTCCGAGTACTTCCAAGAGACGGTGCCGCGCGATCAGCTGCGCCGTATTTGAGGACTGCTGCTTCGTCTTCATTTACCTCTCTCTTTCTTTTCAGAGTTTTTTGTTTGTCTTTTGCCTTGGGGTAAGGTTGGCCCTTTTCTGTCTTGTCCAAGATATATGCGATGATCCTGTCTGAATTCTGAGCGACTTCATTGTAAAGGGAAGAAACATGGTCCCGGCATATATCAGGAAATATGATTACGACAGTATCAAGGCAATCTTGGCGGGTTTCGACATTCATGGCAGGCGGTTGTGGTGGTTGCTGTTGAGGTTGAACTTGATCGAATGCGCCTGATATGTCTCGCGGCTGGGGTGATGCAGCGCCTTGAGGTAGGAACTGTGGCTCATTGAATCCCTCCATGACGGCTCGGGCAAGAGCCTCATCATCAAAAGCCTCATCCAGCATATAGTCTCCCCATACATCGTGGGCGGCAACAGGGTGCGGAGCCGGGGCCGCTAGAAGATCTTCCATAGCGGCATCTTGCTGAAAAGGCTCCGGCGGATTGGCAGCTTGAGCTTGCTGATTCGCCAGTGGTCTCTCCGGGGCCCGTACAAAGAGGTCGCTTTTGGAGTCGCCATTGTCGGAATTGTCGTCGTCGGAGACCAAATCAATGATGTCCATCTGCCTGGCAGGGCTGTTCATTGCGACTGGGTCGCGTTCTCCCCTTGCTTGAAGTTTGCGTAATGGAGGTTGTTCCGTTAACGAAGGAGTGGAGGGAACAGAGGGAGCAGAGGAAGCAGCTGCTTTCGATTTTCTCGAGCGAGGGCGGGGGCGGGGTATCAAGGATCTAGCTGCTTTTAAGATGTTAGACAATCGAGATCCATTTGGTCTTAAATCTGGAGGCCCATCTCGAGCGGCCTTCTTAGGGCGTAATTTATTCACTCTCTCCATACCTAGCGATCTCTGTTTGAACCATTGAGTAGGACAAAGAGCATAAATTTGAATTTGGGGAGCGAAAGGCGCGTCTTGTCAAGGCACCAACAGACGCAGGGAGTCGCGAGGTTCTACAGCCTTACGATTTGGGTCGTGACACTGGAAAAGGGAAAACGAGTGTTCACCTTCATTATTCCAGAGCGAGTATGGGTGATGTCACTTGGCTTGGGGGTGGAAGGTGAAGTTGACGCTGAAATGGGTTTTGTTAGATCAGGCTGGTGAACCAGAGGAGAGGGAAAGCGGTTCATGGTGTCTATGCTGGTCGTTGGGTTCGAAATAGCTACGGCTCGGTTAGCCGATAAGGGCTTATCAGTAGGCACACGTGATTGTAGCCGAAAATAATCCATGGCGAAGCTGAAGGAGCAGGGGTTTGTGCAGGGGATATGCATTACTTACTAGGTACCTAAGTACATACCTAGATAGGTACTCAAGTGCTCTGTAGGCAGGTGGGACAGCATTTGAATGGAGAGAGGGCGGGAATGAGTACTGCCTACTGAAAGACAACCGCTTGGTCTTCTGCCTCCTGAAACTCAAGTGACCGTGAACCCTTCCATGGCCGATCCCAGAAACACGCTGGCTTTCACCCCTGCAACTCCGGAGCTACCTGGCTCCGGCTCTCCACGGCTTTATCCCAGCCCTGGAGGGCGCCGATGTCAAGATGTGGAGAATTCAACACGCCCTCTGCCCTCACCTCCCCATAACAGCAATCGGGACGGATCGTGACCAATCCTGACTCGCTTTTACTCAATAGATACTTCTATGCCAGAGCCTAGTCCTGTCACACGATACAGATAACCAGAGAACTATAAAAACCTAGTCCTGCTGACTCCTTGGCTCGGAGCCAGATTCTAGGATTCCTTGTCTTCTTTGTCATTTGAATGTCTGAATGTCATTCGGCCAGCTTCCTCATTTTTTTATTTAGAAGAGAGCATCTGCTTCAATTATTTAGCCTGTTATAGATTCACCTAGAAGAGTCCAGAAAAACAACCAATTCTAGCCCACGAGAAGCATATTTATTTCATTTCAGATCTTCGCACACTCATTCCTCAATCTTTCTCTCATTCCCAAAATACCTTCAAAATGGCAGAGTTACCATCGGCGTCGTCTCCCAACCTCATACTCGACCACCCAACTTCCCACGAGAGATCCCAGACCTGGACTCTCAACGCCAAGAGCTGGGGAGGCGCCCTCTCACTCCCTGACTACCTCGAGCGCGAGGAATACCTTATGAACATTCCAGCAACTCGAGATGGCGGTGTCACTCGTAAGTTCAAACTCATCTTCTCAGCACAGCATCCTGTTGTGCTCCCAAGAAAATCTTCCTCAAGGCTCAAAACATTTCTACCCCTCCATTACCCCGCCAAACCCCGCCAAGGAACCAAAAAGCTAACACTCTTCACCACAGACTGGATTCTTACCGACAGCTCCCTCCCCGCCGATTCCCGTCCTCTCCTCTCCTCCTGCGAATCCCTCCGCCGACGCGCCCTGCTCGCCCATCCCTCTGACACAATCGAAGAATCCATAACTCACGGCATCGGCTCTGTGTTCTGCCCTCCAGCGTACCGCGGTCGCGGCTATGCCTCCCGCATGCTCACTCTCGTCGGCAGTGCTCTCAAATCCTGGCAAAAAGAAGTAGGAACCTGCCACTTCTCCATCCTCTACAGCGACATTGGCAAGAAATACTACACAGGGTTGGGCTGGGACGTCTTCCCCTCCTCACACGTTTACCTCCCTCCTGCTGCCTTTGCTTCCCCAGCAGCAGCCACGAACAGAAACGGCACAAATGGCACTCATAGATCAGCAGCGAAAGAGCTCTACGATGGCGATCTCGAAGAATTGTGCAAGCTAGATGAGGAATATGTGAAGGCACTTACGTTGAAAACGGCCAAGAAGACGAATAAGCCGGCTGTGGCCCTGCTGCCAGACCACCAGACAATGCAATGGCACCATCTTCGCGAAGCATTCGTGTGTTCAAAACTCTTCCCCTCGCGAGCACCACCCGCCATCCGCGGCGCAATCTCCTCCGGCGAAGTAGGCTCACGAGTCTGGATCATCTTCACACGAGTATTCTACGGTCCAATTGGCAAAGTCGAGTCAGGAAACACATTGTACATTCTACGCCTGGTAGTTGAAGACGAGAGCGACACGGAGGAAAACGCGAAGAAATTGAAGGGCGTATTGAGCATTGCGCAAAGGGAAGCGAAAGAATGGAGATCAAATGGTGTGAGTGTCTGGAACGTGAATGAAGATATCAAGAAGCTGCTGAGGAGGGCTGACGTGCAGCACGACGAGATTGACAGGGAGGAAGATAGTATTTGTCAATTGAGGTGGTATGGAGAGGGGGAAGGGGGCGTGGAAAATTTGGAGTGGGTTGTTTGTGAGAAGTTTGGATGGTGCTAATACTTGCTCGGTCCATCTACTGGGAGGGGAGGAAGAGAAATGATATTTTTGACATGATTTCCTTTTTTAATAATCTGGATTCCGGAGAGGAAAATCTGCTATTCACGATACCATACCATATAATACCAGATCATACACGTAGACATACACGTCATGCAGATGACTTACGAATTTAAGACCTCTCTTTATTTTGACCACCTTGTCTCGGAAGTCTATTACCCTCTTTTTCTGCATAAAATAGTTTGTATTTGGATATTTCTTTTTAGGAAAAAAATCTAAAGGTCTAACAGGGCCAGATCTGACTGCTAGCGAAGACAAGGTGACGACGCGGCATTTCCCGTCTAGAAAAAGCGGACTAATTGCCTGGTTAGAATTCAGACGCACTGCCCTCTTCCTCCATTATTAACCCAATTCGCCTTCAAGCCCAACGGTGCAAGTGGAAATCATGGGTCATCATTTGTATCGTCAAGCAGACCCGGAAGAGTATGGGTGGATTCCATGGTCAGCTGGTCACTCACTTGTCAAGTTCGTAAGTAGGACTCAACCTTTTGAAATATTAGTTCAACCATTCGAGAAGTGCAAGGTTAGTACATACCGTATTCCACCAAAATAAATTGTCCATTTACTCCTTGAAACAAAATTCTCCCAGCCCTCGAACCCCAAAGAAAATCTCAACCTCTCCGGCTCTCTAACGCCCACATCCCTTCCAGGGATAAACAGCGGCTTGTCCATCGAGATAGCTTGCCATTGCTCCTGTTCCAGGAATGACTCTGCAGGGTAGAAGATATCTCTCCCAAGGACAGCAGAGGTTGCAATCGCTGAGGCACCTTCACGTCCTGAATCGTAAGTCGCGGAGAGCTGGAGTCGTGGGTGACGTGAATGTGGCCAGATCTTTTCGTGCTCAATGAATTTCTCGACTGCTGTCTCGGGGGAGGTCCATTCTAAGTGTTCTGTAACCATTGTGCTCGCGTCGTCTTCGTCGAATAAATCTTCCTCAGTCATAGGACTATGTCGACGGAACATGAGGAGCCATTGAACCTTCCACAAACCACACGTCAACCCTTTCGCGATTGGTATCTCGACATCTTCAAGTACTAGTCCACGGGCTGTTGAGGGATCGACTGAAAGAGCGAAAGCGAAACACGTGCTGGGCCGGGTCGTCATGTAATGCAGTTGTCTCTGTGTCGTGCTGGCCCAATCCTGCGCGTTTTCTTCCACGATGGCATCCATAGGTACCTTGCTCATTTCTTCAAGATCAACCGTCTTCACTCTCATTGAGCCTGCCGCGGTATCGAGTTGATAGACTGGCTTCAGCTCAATGGCAGGGCTAGGTGTGGAATGCAAGAATTGGCTGATCAGTACCTGTAATTCCGAACTGCTCATCGATTCTCCCAGTTGTGAAGCTATCTGGCCGACAACAGCACTTTGCCAGAGATGTCCTGCATCCTGACCTTTCAAAAGTCGAGGGCCGTCGAGGCTTGAAGTTTTGAATGCTACCAGCGCCGCCATTTTGACTGTGTTTTGGGTTGTCCAGACTTTGGAAAGGTCGACTATTATCCCCTCAAGCTATCCTCAGAAGCGATATCAATTAACTTGAATTAAGAATCATAATATCTCAATTCCACCCTCCAAGTCCGGCTTCCGTCCCCTGGAAAAATCGAATCGAGATGCAGTTCATTCTTCCAGATTGATGGGGTAAACTTGTGATGGTATATAGCTTGCCGGCTTACTTCGCTCGATGCAGCAGAATGTTTCAAACAGGGGAACAATGGGGGGTCGCATAAATATCAGATCTTTTAATCTTGGCACGCACGGTTGTAGACATCTCCGTCTTTCTTGGAAGCTCTTCAGTGGATTAGTTCTCGATGAAGATTTGGTGATCAAACAAGACCGGGATCAATTTATGCAACCCTAACATTGTCAACCGATTTTTGTCGCATCATTCTTCATAAATGTTGTTCCGTCACCTCCGAAGGCGTTCCAAATAAAGTCTGGATGAGCCCAAGCCCATACACTGCAATGTGATGCATCAGCCTAACTGAGGAATGATGCATGTGTATAACGGATGGGAGAAACAAAATAGATTCGTATGCCCATTTGAATGCGCGCACTTGACTCAGAGGAACAAGATACTTTACGCATGCTTTTACTGGCATTCCAATGACCACGCTGGACTTTCGGGTTGAGAGGAAAGAAACTGCTGAATTATTCAGACAAGGTCTTAGGAGCACGAACAAAACTTAAAGTCCAGATAGCCTCCAGACTTGCTATGATGGATCTAAATTGTCTTTCCGCAATTGTTATATAAGGATGCAACATCAAAATCGAGAGAAGTTGCAAGTATCGCAAGACGATGGGCATCAATTGAGCGTGTAAGGGTGGTCTTGAAATGATCTCAGGAGCCTATCCTACGGGCCTGTTTATCCTGTGCAAACATATCTCGAGGATGATCGCTAGGATAAGAAGCGTTTTCTGACCCAAGTCGGACCTTTTCAGGCATATCATTCATGCCATTTTTGAATAAGGGTTATTCTTTCTTCGCCGCTCTCCCTTTAGCAAACCTTTCGTGCCATTTATTGACCTTCGGTGGAGCTTTGGCTTGCTCCTCCTGCAGAATCAATTCTATCGTATCCTCGATTTTGGAAATTGTAGTGACCGAAGGCGCAGGAATGAAGTTCAATGCATCGTCCGCCTCTGTAGGAGTCGTGGTGGATGGCTGAAGTATCATGATCGGATTAGATGTGTTCTTTTGTCGCATTTGATATTTCTTGTCACCCGAACCGAGAATTGCATATCCCAGAGTCGTTGCGGTAGCAGGAGAGGAGGTGATGGTAAGCCTATTGAATTGTCAGCTTATGCGCAATGAAGAGGGATACAGAGGCTGACGTTGGAGGGTTCTCAGATTCGAGGAGGGCCAAGAGCTCTGGAGGAAGCTCCAGCAGCTTGAAAGCTTGCTGATTGTGGCTTGCAGAAAAGGGAATATCGTTGTCGTACTGCGTAGACATCGTCGAGAACAGTCACTTTCTACCCGATGTTTATTGCATAGAGTTGAATAGTGGTACAGAATTTTCTTCGCTGAGCCGAAGACGGCTGTTTCGTGTTGAAGCTTTGGCGGGGTCGCACACAGAATGTCTCTGTCGCGTGTGTTGACAAAACCCCGTTCCCAGCCAATCAACGCGTCCCTTCAAGGGGAAACTCTCCGAACAGCGAATCTAAAGATAGTCAGGGAATGACGCTGCCCAACGCTCACTGGCGAGACCAGATCATCCTGGATACTGCAGAATCACTGCAGATAGTGCTGCGTGAGAGGTTGGAAGCACAGAATCTCCCTGATCGTGCATCTGTACCTGCACAAGTGTCGCAGAGAAAACACGGTTGGCCTTGACGCGTCGTTTTGTTTTTCCACCTCCCGAGGACTCTCGCCCCAACCAACCAAATGTTTAGAAGCTCGACTACTTCGTCAGAACGAGTCATCCACCAAACCACGAGTACGAGAAAACACCCACTGCTTCACTCCCGTCGAGGATACTTCGCCATGAAGGAGGCCCATTGAACGACCCGACCAGGCCATCCAACGAAAAGATTATCGCGCCGCCATGGTTCGAGTAACAGACGAGCTGACCTTGGCGCAAGACCAAGTCAGTCTCTATTATGCTACAGATGCCTACCTAGCTCACTTGCCAGTCCTGGTGTTCCACGGCCCCTCGACGACGAGCAATTCAACGCTGAACAGCTCTCGAATCCAAATCCACGTCTTCACAGCAGCTGGATTTCAGAGTTACCCACGCGTCACCATATCTCCGAATTCGCCCTTTTACGAATCGGTAAACCACCTGTCGCGCGAAAAGCAAGGAGACGAGATATGTCGAGGGCTCGCGTTTGGACTGTTGAAATACTTCAAAGAGCTCCCGGAGGCGGTCAAGAGCGGTCTCATCCTACAATCCGCGAACTCTCGCGGCAAACGACCTGCTTCGGCGCCGACACTTTTTGGGGAACAACATGCTGCGGAGATAGTAGGATCCATGGTGAAGGTAGAAAATATCGGAGATATTCTAGGTGATATACGGGCAGCTTTGCGACCGCAACATATCAACCATGTCGATATTGATCTCGTTTTGCCTCCCGGCTCCATCGCGCCTTTCCAAGAAGAAGAAGAGATGGACGATCACATGGACCATGAAGAGCCGCAAGATCCGACATTGAAACAGCATGGCATGTATGCCCAATTGGTCAAGCTTTTCGGTGAAGTGGCCTTCCTTCCGACCTCCAAATTGCGTCGCGCTCCATCAAAGCCTACATCTCTTAACCGATCGAGATCCTTCCTCAAAGACCAGAAAATGTCGTTGCGCCGAGAAATGGGCGAGCTGGTTGATACTGAAGAGCGATATGTTATCAAGATGCATGAGTTGGTCAATCACATTGCTGATGATTTTCGCGTGAAGGCCAAGAACCGAGCTTTTGGAAGCTTTAGTCCTTCAGAAGAGGATCTTCAAAAGCTATTTCCCCGATGTCTGGATAGAATCTTGCAAATTAATTCCGCATTTTTAGCAGCCATTCGAAAAGTTATGGACGATACGGAAGAGGATGCCATGCAAGACTTAGAGGCCCCTATTGTTAGTTCTACGGGATCTCGGTATGGGGGTACCGGACGCTTGAAGGATCCGACTGGGGCTCTTGCCTTTGCAAAAGTGCTCATTGAGTGGTTTCCTCAATTCTCGGATTGTTATCAAGAATACATTCACGCTAGTCAAGAGTTTCCACAAATTATCTCCATGTTCATGAAGCAGCAATCGAGCTTCTCGCAACGAGTTCAGCAAACCGGAGAACAACGTTTGCGATCTGCTGTTATTGAACCAGTACAACGGTTACCTCGCTACAGCCTCTTCATCGACAACATCGTCAACTACCTTCCAGTCAGCCACCCTGCGTTGCAACCTATGCTTAAAGCAAGAGACATCATCACATCGATTTGTTCCTTAGATCCCCCAGCTGCTGACAAGTCACAAATCGTAAATCGACTGCGAAATATAATCGATTCGTGGCCAGCCACTTTACAACCAGAAGGTCGGCTGATCACCGCCGTTGACTTTGCCGAGCTTCCAGCTCCTTTCCACGTAGGGCCATCAGCAACTTCAGGCATTCTTCGAGAAGGGATGTTTCTCCTGTTCGCTGACTGTCTGATGATTCTGAGAAAATCAAAGGAATGCAGCATGTCCGCAAGAGGTGTCATGGCCGAAATTGATAAGCCCTCGGCTCAGTCTATGATGGCTTCAATTACTGCAGCTGCTGGGGGACAAAAGCGGATCTACGAGTTAACATTCTGTGGCTGGCACCCCCTTGGTGACGTTCGTTTCACGATGTCTGATGATAGTCGAAATGTATGGATGACTTCAATACATGATCTCAAAGATCCGGGAACTGGGCGCGACCGCACTGCTCCAGGAGCTACGCTTCGAACCTTTGTTCTTCAAGGTGGGTATGAGGCAAAAGCACTAAAATTTACCGAGGAGATCGCACGGGCAAGAGTAGAAGGGAGATTCCCAGAGAAAGAAAGAGAGACGGACAAATGGCGTTTGAGATCCATCAGACTCCCCGCTGCTGAAATCAGTTTCCACACTGCAGTCTTCGAGGAGGGTATTGATACGCTCGTCGAGGGCAGAAGAGAGCCGGCTCCCATACGCATAGTGATTGATCATGACAAAGGCACAAAGGGCGCTCCAGTTGGCCATTATGGAGTCGAAATTGTAGCAAATGTCACCATTCTGACTGGCGGCTCAAAGTATAAGGTCGAAGTTAATGGACTCCATGATAAGATCTTTGTCGATGAGGTAGTTCCTGAACACTTTTTGCCAACCTTTGCAAAGAGAAGTACGAAATCCTTATCCCTTCCAATCTTATAAACCTGTTCTGACATTAATATAGCCGTCGATTTACTTCGCTTTCATTATAACACGAGTAACCCAGTCCTGGTTTCTTCATTCATCTCGTTCCATTCAAAGATCCTGAGGGCTCTCCATGTGCAAATTGAAGGCGAAAAGACAAAAGGATTCCGGTCGCCTTCACCTGTCAAGATGCTTTCCAGCTTTCTTAGCAGTGGGTTCAACAGCTCAACAGCTTCATTTAGCAACTCTGGATCTGTGCACTCAACTCCGGCAAAGCATGCTCGTACTCCAGTATTAGGCAATATTCCCTCGATGCAGGCTCCTGCTGTGACGAGAACGAATAGCAACAAGTCTACCCATTCTGTCCAAGACTTCGAGGGCAAGGGTAGCGTACGGGCAAACATCGACGATAACCGACCAGTCAATCCTCTCGTGCGCCTCGAAGAAACATTTACTGGCTACATTGCTGCATTACAATCTCGCAAGGGGTTCATCGTCGGTAGATCCCTCAGGAATCGTGCAGGTGCTGATGAGCTGGCTATCAACGCTATTTATAACACATTCATTGAAAATCCGTTTGATCAACGCGCTGCTTCCGAAGTCTCCGTCGAAGTCTTGTTTGTTGCTTTTGAAAAGTATCTCAGAATGGCATGGAAGGATCAGATGGGCGAGGTCATGTCTTCACAGACTTTGGATTCATTACAAGAGCGAGCATTGAAACTTTATCCTGGTGATTTCGCGGATTATGTCAGAATGATTTTTGGTGAAATGGCACCGCAAAACCGAAGAGCTTTCATCTCTATTATCAAGCTTTTGGCAGATCTGCTTGATGGTTGTGGTAATGACGGTGATCGAGGGGCTCTTACGGTCGCTTTTGCAGAATTGCTGGTTGTTGATGGGGAACCTCATGATTACATCAACCTCTTGGATCGCTTGGTGGAAGACTCCGAAAAGTTATTTGAGGATATAGGACCTGGAGGAGTTGGGAACAATTCCGCTCATGGATCAGTCTCTGGAAGTCGGTCAACTCATTCCGCGACTGGGTCTTTAACGTCGAATGCTTCTTCTTTGCGACGAAGATTTGCCGACACACTTCTCAGACAGAATAGCTTCAAAAGCGATTCTGAATCTCGTCCGTCCGTGTGGAGAACTCTCAGCAAGACTAGCCGAAGCGTAGCGACTGGGGAGCCAATTCCTTCTTCGAGCCTTTCAAAGGGATCTCTAAACCGGTCACGATCCATTGAGTCTCCTGGTAGACGGCCAGTCTCTCGTGACAGGCCTACGGTCTTGGGTGCCTTTGATGAGAGGCCTTCCAGCTCGCATGGTGGTTCATCGAGACTGAGCACAATCGGCGCTTCGCCTCCTCCTGAGGAGACGAAAGAGCCAACCAAGACTTTGAAAAAGAAGCGACGAAGTTCTTTGTCGGATCTCAAGAGTTTGATGGCTGCTGCCACATTAGGACATAGCTCGCCCTTGTCGTCACCACCAAATCGGATAGGCCTCAAATTCAATACCTCACCAAGAACCCCATCACCTACCAAGATTCCAGTTGCAGGGGGTGATAGGAGCAGATCCTCTATGTATCGTACAGGGTCACCAAATCAAAAGGAGAATACCCCGTTGGGTTCAGCTTCGAGAAATATTGGAAACTTGACAGAGCGGCCTGGGAATATCATGTCAACTCCTGATTCTGTAGTTGTGAAGGATCTATGGTCGGCAAAACATTCTAAGACCGTGTCTCTCTCATCCAACATCCCGACATTGAAAGGCACCACTCGCGACCGCGCTCCCTCGACCTCTCGTCCCGCGACCAGTGGAGGCAAAGCCTCGCCTCAAAAGCTTCGTCTTCAGAGTCCACAGAAACTTCGCGAACGTCTCCAGAATGAAGCTAAGGCCCTGAGCGAGGCCGAAACCTCTCTACAGAATGAGCTCTCCAAGATTGGTGAAGAAATGGCCAAACTCAACGCAGGTTCTGCCGTCAAGCCTCAAGAACTCGATAAGCTTGCAGCAAAAGTGACAGCACTCGAAGGCAAAATCCCCGCAATGGTCAAAGACCTGACCACCCGTAACGAAGCAATCAAGCATGATCTTGAGAAGAGTCTCCAGGCTTCGGAGTTCAAGGTTAAAGGTCTGGATCAGCTATACAAGGAGAGCAGCGCTGAAAATGAGCTGCTTTACGAAAAGTTTAATGGAGAGCTGGGGAAGATCGTCAAGGCGTTGAGGGGTAAGGGGAAAGAAGAGAAAGAAGAATTGGTCACCAAGCTGAAGGAAGGAAGTGAAGAAACAGCCAAGATGAAAAAGGAGAATGCGAGATTGAAGAGAGAGATCTTGACGCTGAGGACTCTGTTGAAGGGGAATGAATGAGCAGGTGACTCTTGTAAGGAAAGACTGTGCGCATTTTCTGTGATGTTTCAAATAGGGCGGGGCGTTGGCGCATGCACATAGGATTTGGGGGAGCGTTTGTTTATATGGCGCTGGCTGATGTGCTTTTTTGGTCGGTTGCATAGCCGGCAATTTGGCAGGCGGGCCTGTGCTGCATATTGTACAGTACCCAGTGGATGGATGACTGACATAAGGACTGCGAAATACCTATTACATACCTACTTGTAGGCATGGATGAATGATGATAGTACAAAACGCAGCTAGCACTTCCTTTTTTTCTATAATTGTGACGAGCTGGAACAACTACATGAAAGTCGTTCAATGCCGGCTTCAAAAAATGCCTTCTAGTCGGTGTTTAGGTCTAAAACGTTCTCGATATGGTTCGTAGTGCTACCGGCGGTGCCGAATTTTGTCCTTGTTCTAGAAAAACCGGAAACCACGAGGTGAAGAGGTGTTTTTTATAGGGGTAAGGCGAAGATGTTGGCAGTGAAGGGGTCCTAGACAGCAGCAGAGGGTGTTGACAGCAAGATGCAAGATCTTTGATTTGTTAACTCTACGTTGTTCTATGTGTGCCTCCAACTATTTTCTCCTACTGCTCGTAGCCTACAAAGACTAACACGCTCTCAAAAAATATTACCCAACCTCCGTCTTGTGATCCAGGATCATCCGTATGGTCGAGGGTCCATTTGGAATCCTCCCAAGAATACGTTGAGGTACTTGTTCACGTGAGTCTTAAATTCTCATAATTTCCCTACTCGAGAGTTTCTTGCGCTGCTGTTTACACTAGCTCATTGAACTCATTCTGGTCCTTTTTCCATATATAATATTTTTCGCTACTTTCTCTATCTTTAATTTAAGTCCTTGGTCTTTAAGTGCTCTGCTTCGCGAAGATATACAAAACACTCCAAACATCTTCCTTGATATAACAAATTATAAAAGGGAAAGTAGATTATCTCCTTGCGTTAAATCTCGAGTTTTTAGCACTTTTCACTTGATGGCTGTTTAATACTTCTTTTTTTTAATTGTTCTGTGCGAAAACGCTAAACGGTCGAGGAGGTATACATTGTGCGCACTGCAGAGATGGTTCCAGCTTAACCACTTATTAAAAAGACTTTGGCTGAAATCTTTGCAAAGCTGTCATGGACATATCCCAATATCGTTTTAGAGTGGCGCACTGGCGAGCGGCTGACCTGCTTATAGTACCAGTAAAATCCTCGCGGAAGAGTAGCAAGAGATAGTTGAGCACAATGGAGAAGATTTTTCGGGACATAGAGAATGTGTGAAGGGATATCGATTAGGCTTTTGAGCGTTATTAGATGTAAATTGCAAAGGGTTTGACAGTGAAGAGGGACTTGACAGCAGTAAAGGTGAAAATAAATTGTCGGCAAAACAGGTGTTCCTCGAATCCTGGAGACGGGAAAATATAATCTTACAAAGGTATGGCCGGTCACTAACCAAGGAATCCCAGTGAGAAACACGAAGTTGCTCTTGTATACAGCGCCTTGATCTCTTTACGGGCCAGAAGCCCAGGGGTGAGTTCCGGGTTTTCTGGCAACTCCAATGTGAAATTTCGTAACTCTATTCTGAGAGATTTTTCTAAGTGTTCAACAATAATTGCAGTTAGTGGACACTCTGCCTCTGCGTTTTTGAAATTATAGTAGGCTAGTGCGTAATAACTAGGATTTCCTATAAACATTGTAAAGGGTGATCTTTGGTTACGAGTTCAATCAACTGAGATGAAATTCATGGTCAACTAGTCGACATCTCAAAAAGGATCTTCTCTTCCCTATATTTTTGTTCAGCGGCATTACCGTCAACGACTGCAAAGACAGAAAAAGAGGCGAAAGGCCGAGCTTGAAGTGTTGGGGAAGTTTGTGTTGCTTTGGGGTTAGGCGTTGAGTGGAACTTTTTGAGGATTTGAGGTACAAACTTGGAAGTTCGAACAGGGAAAGATGAAATTGACGGTAGAGTGTGATGGTAGGATAGAAGGTGGCAGCAAAGCAATGCTTGACAGCAGCGAGGAGTAATTAAGCAAATTGATGACAACACATGGCATTCCTTAATTTTTAACAGGATCCTCTGCTGCTCTGTCAGTTTTATACTTCAGTACTCCAACTTGTGAAGTAATTAAGAGTCACCTAAGAGGTGTTATCATTTACTGGTCCATGAGTTGAGGCTCATACATACTCTTCTCGTGAATTGCGAAAAATGCCGCTAATCAATACGTCTTGACCTTTTTTAAATTTTGGCTCTCAACTCTTCACTCTATTTTTATACGTGGCCGTAAGAAAAATTTCTTTCTGTGGTAGGTCTTTGCTTAGTAGCGTTGTTTTCCTTCACTTTGCACAAAAAAACTTTGAAAAGTGATCTCGGCTCTCCCCTATGCGTTTAGAATCTATATTTCGGTTTTAAAAAAGTTCTAGGACCACACTCAAGGCCCGGCTACTTTTCATGCTTTCGAGATGACTTTTTCTATTTGTAACACACGGCGGATGAAGTGTAATCTATTTGTGATAACCGTGCGTGGACCACTACTGCTGACTGAGCACTCTGCGCAATCTCTCCAGTTTAAATTAGGAAATTCAGTTTGGTGAATGAGCGGATTGGCTGCCTTGTGATCAGTACCAGAAGATTCGTTGAAGTATTGGCTTCGGAACCTGGGTCCGATTTCCTTGAAAGTGAGCCTTCGAGAGCCAGGGCTAACTGTCACTCTAAGTTATATTTTGATCTAAATTGTAGGTCATGCTTGGGCATAACTGCAATTGGAATTTAGTGAATGCTCTTTGAGATTTTGATAGCAAGGAATTTCGTGGCAGCAGCAAACAAAATCAACAGCAACATGTAGAATTCTCGAACGATTGAATCTTCTACCCAATTTGTCGATTTTTAATTTGAATAAATAGATGTACGATTCCCATCCCATCCCCATCAGGAAAGTTGATTACTGAATTCTGTAATTCTAGGCCAAGGATGTGCGAAGCCAGTGGGGGGGTTCGCGCAAACCATTATGGAGTTTTGTTTTGATGTAAAGAGAAAAATTCTACAGAGTTTATATAACATACACAGGGTGCTGTTACTCTAGGTGGCTGGAAACGCTTGACCGAAAGATTACTTGGATTATTTGGACGACTTTGTGGGGGTTCGTCTACCTGCCTTTCACGAAGGTAGTTATAGTTGAGAAATCGGGGACTGAAATAGCTGAACAAGAGCATGCTGAATTTATGTCTTCAATTTGGAACTGTCTCTTGTAGTCTTATAAACTGGTTTGAAATTCTCAGTGTAATAAGATGATGTGCTTTAGTTTCAGTTCCAATTCAAAGGATTAACTTTCCAAATGGATCACTTTGAGTTTGCCTGAATGATTTGCTATGAGGGCGTCTTCGAGGGCTATTGTAGATTCTTTTAGAAAGAAAAATCCAAAAGTCGTCTTTAAAATTCTCAACGTCCTAGAAAGACAACTTCACACCAACACTTCCATCAATGCTCTCGTTTCTTATATTGTCTTTCGATTCTTTCTAGCAATCTGCAACCAAAATATGCCTTCAAAAAATATATTTCACTGTCGCCCGTTTCATTGGAACAGGTATCTGTAGATATTGTGGAGGAAGTATTAGGAATACATTTTTGTAAGTTTTCGAAATTTAAAACAGAGCTCTAGAATACAAGTTCTGTTCCAAGATCGTTTAATTGGAGCAGGCAATAATATGGATGTAAGGGCAGAATTATTTCCAGCAGCAATAAATACTTGACAGGATGCTGAATCTTGACAGCAATTCCTCCTTTTTTCTCAGTTACGCGACTTATTTAAGCAAATGAGACTGACTTTATTAATATGTGTGGGTTGTTGAAAATGGTAAATTATGGATTCCCCCAGTCTCCAAAGTCAAAGCTGAGTTTTTGTCTCGTCATCTCCCAGCGCAAGATCCCAATTACGTTAGGGCTCTTTACTTATTGTAAAGTTTTGTATATCGGCTGGTTAGAGAGTCAGCACTCTTATTTATAGGAAGACTAATGCGATAAAGTAATTTCAAAACGCCCACTTTACTTCACACTTTCTGCCACTCACCATGTCTTTAGTAGCCTGAAATAAAATGATTCAAATATTTGAATCTCAAAAATATGCTAAGTGCTGGATTTGGAATCAAATAATTAGTGTGTGTTTTCAGTATTTGAAGTGACTTCTGTGACTTCTAGCGGTTTCACACTAACTCTGGAAGGTGACTGTGACCACCCATATTGCTCCATAAAAATTCAACATCCAAAATTCCAAATAAATACTTAATTCCCCTATCATTTCTATCAATATTGACTAAAAGACAATAATGGTGACGCTAGTTAATCACAAATTCTGCTTCTTTTGCATACACCACCCCTTGATTTGAGCAAGAGCAGCGTCATTCAAGGAAATGAACGTCCCAAGTTGGTTTGACAGCAGAAACAGCAATGACAGCGAGACTGCGCAAGTTTTCCTGCTACTCTTGTAAGTCAGTTTAAAGAGCTCTCGACGCGTCCTACTTCCTATTCTTCTACGTGGCGTCCTTCACTTTTCTCTTCAACAATTTGCACAAAAATATGATCTGGCAATCGTTTGGCTGCTTCTACAATACCTTCCTCCATCTCGTGCTGCATGACTCTTACCCTTCCTCTTTTCTTTCAAGAGCCTGATAAGTATATATACTTCAACATCGTTTATACATTTTAGTCTCGGTCTTAAGATTTTGTATTTCTCCCAACCCCGCCTTTAATCCATAAATCTTCTTGAGAATTAAAAATCATATAAAAACTGCCTCGAAACGTTTTCTCCTTTTGTAATCGCTTGCGGGACCTGGAACTCAGATTGACTTCTACTGAAATTTTCTCTCGAGCCTTCCATGCTATTTAAAACAAGCTTCTCTAAGAATTCAATAATTTATGCCACAGGATGGACTTCGGATTTCTGGAAAAGATTCGTTTCCGCATGCTTCTTGCGATGGGGTATCAATTATTCAAAGCTCGCATCGCGGGGTAGGGCCATATTGAAGCTTTCCTCATCTGTCTAAAGATATCAAACTCCTCAGTATATAGAACGCGAATCGCTAAATCTTTCTCACTCTGCAGTCTCTCTTGACAGCAACGAGAAATTTAACAGCAGTGAGAAGTTTGGCAGCACTAATCCCACTGCTTTTGCATCAACTGAAGTAAGACCAAAAACGGTGCACCTATCCCAGCCAAGCTTGTGATTGAAGCCTTAGAAATAGCAAAATACTGGACGACAAAGAATTCATAAGATTGTTGTTGCAGAAGCAGAATCATAAACCAGAAGTCCAAACCGGATACTCTGAGTTGTGTTGACCAAAGCTAGGAGGATATTTGGGGATAATATAGAAGTTGGGAAACGCGTTGGGCAGACAGATTTTCTAAGTGCTCCCTCGACCTCAGATCTACTGTGTTTTATAATTTGAAAATCGTGCTTGACTGAAGCCAAGGAAACCCATAATTCGTACAAAAAACCCGTTTTACAGCCCCATACCACCTAACCCTCTCACCAGAATAAAGTTTTCGTCTAGCAAGAAGTGTCCTCACCCACAGATAAAAGGTGGAATTAGTGGCTTACAATCGCGACATCGAGTCCGTCCTTGGCTGTTCATTACGAACCATTTCTCTCCATTAAGTTCGTAAGGACCGCTTCACTAGGAGAATCTCTTAGCGAGCACCATTTTTTATATGCTTTAGTAAGATTTTGCTATCAGTACTCTAGTGGTATTTTATTTCCCCATTGATCTGATACAGTATACGGTTCCTCAAACTGCAAAGGAAGACTTGACAGCATAAAATGTTTTAACAACAACAACTCTCCAACAAAATCTCCTAGCCAAGTCTAAAACCCCTCATTTCTCAGCTCTTTCTCTTATTTCTAGTGTCGTCCTCATGATTTGGAACTTAAAGTAGCACCACATTTTAAAGGGTAGAATGACCGCCGGACCACCGCACTAAGAAACATGACCCGTCCATCCCCGTCAACTTCTCGTGTTCTTTGGTGTCAATACATACTCTTTGATTTTCTTATGTACCCCCGCTCCGACCCCTGAATGGCCACCCAGCTTAGACGATCACGTGCCAACCCCTTTTGGCCGCAAAATCAACTTCAAGCCTTCGCTCCTTCCCACTCTTCCCCAAAAAGTTCAGAACTGAACCACAAATTTGCAATGACGCTAAAGATCATGCTTCTAGAAGAAATGAAGAAGTAAGGAAGAAAGAAGAACGCGCATTCCAGAGCGATCAGCATTCCGAGCTTAAACCGGCATCCCCTTTATTCCCTCCCACACTTGATTTTTGGAAGAAAGAGATTCTTTTCAAACCACACGAGATGGATTTCTTTGAGCAGTGCCACCGGATTCAGCATTTATGACCTTCCTACTCCCACACCTGTGCACCTTTTTGACTCTGAGTTTGGGGCTTGGTTGATTTGTGGAGGATTTGGATGTTAGTTCTAGGTGGAAGGAGGTTGAATATAGCAAAGAGAGATGCGTCGGAAGATGTTCCTTTAAGAAGTTGAGATCCGAGGCAATAGGGGAGGAAGATAAGTTTAAATGTTAGTTATGTATAGTAAATTTTGCTTTTTTCTTTTCCTGTATACAATACCTGTCCCTTGAAAAGGGCCAAAACACTATTTTACACCCAAAACTCACATTTTCACATTAAAATAATTCTACAACCTAGTAATTATTTTAAAAATCGTAACTGGCAGCTCTATTAAACTTAACTAGGTCTTTAAATCTGTCGATTAAAAATTTTAGTAACGGCCTTATATAAGCTTTTATTAATAAAACTTTAGAGGGTTTAGTCGATTTAATCGATTTTACACTAAAAAAAGAGTAAAATCATTAAAAATTTCCTAACTAATAATAAAAAAGCTTATATCTCGATACTATTTAAATAATTTTAAGTTTTAAATAGGAAATAATCAATTTAACTATCGAGCAAACCTAGATATCATTTATTATAATCATACTAGTTATAGTTCTATTGTTATAGTTTATTGTAAAGTGGGCAAAATAGCTGTTTTTGGTGGGGTTTTCGCGCACTGGCCCTTTTCAAGGGCATAGTACTGTATATATATCTTCAGTTGTGGACATAAACTCTTCGAGAGAGAAAGGAAATTAAATCACCTACCTCTCTTTAAAATAAATATTTTGCAGGAAGCTCCCATTAATGCTGTGTCAGTTAAGAAGTGCTATCCTTCCATTTCATCTGTTCAAAACAAAAAAAACCAGAAGACAACTCACCACTGTACCAACCTCAAACCTCAAACCTCAAACCTCAAACCCAACTAGAAGCCCTCCCCATTCCTACCTCGCACTCCCTCAAAACTCCCCACCGCGGACAGCTGCAAAACCCTCCACCATTATCTCTCTCAAACCCACCGCATCCGGTCACCTCAGGATCATCTCTTTGACCCAATCCCCTCCTCAACATACACCCACAAAGGAGCTAAACCCACAAAAAAGATGCTCTCGCCTCACATCCCTCCCAATCTCCCACCAATTCTTCCCACCATCGCCCCAAAATCAAACCTCCTGACACGTTATCTCGAGGCGAAACCACTTTTGACTCTGTAATCGAGTCCTCAATCAACAAAGCATTGTTTCCCTGCACCCAACCAACCACCAATTCCCAAAATCAAGGGGTAAAGAAAGAGACCAAACCTAATATGTCCAGAAGACGCAACCAAGACCCCAACTCAGACGAGTACGAGCCCCTGACAGCCGAAGAGCAAGCCGAGCGCTGCTGGGCTTCCCTCACCCAATCCAACCGTCCACCAGAAGAACTCATACGTGTCCGGGATGTTATTCCAGGACTTCCACCCCCTAGATATCCTTCTCCTTCTGCTGGTGGATGGCAGCCGGAATCGTATTTTGCTCCTGATTCTGGACGCCGAAATGCTCCTTCTTCTTCTTCTAGGGGACAGGGGTATCAGCAACAGCAACAACAAGGTTATGGAGGGTATCAACAGCAACAGGGAGAAGGATATGAGACTCCTTATTCGGCGCCTTCCCAGCAGCAAGGGCAGTTTTTCACTCCAGCTGGAGGAGGAGGAGGTGATATGTTTAGTGATGAGAAATTTTTGAGTCAGAATCTGAATGCTCAGGGAGGTGGAGTCCAGACAACACAGGAGCCGCCTTATCAAGTTGTTGGGGGGCTGGATTTGCCTATTCTCGTTCCGCAAAATACTCAACAGCAACAAGGAGGAGTTCAGACGACACAGCCACCTTATCAAGTTGTTGGGGGGCTGTCTTTGCCTATTCCTGCTCCACAACAGCAGGGAGCGCAGCAATATGGTGTCCAACAGCCCGGGTCAACTCTGCCTATGTCTATTCCCGCACCGCAAGTGCCTCCACAGCAGGCAGGTAGGGGAAGAAGTCAACCCAGGGGCCGATCACGAGGCGGGTCGCGAGGACGAGGGACATCACGAGGTCGAGGTCGAGGCCGGGAAGAAACTGAAGGACCAGAAGAATGGACAGGATATCTGGATCCCGATGACTTAACGGGACTGTATGCTTTAGCACGGTATTTGAACCCTGGGCGAGAAGAGCAGGGTCTATCCCAGCAAGCTGCTCAGCAACAAGCTGCAGGACCACGACGAACGGTACTCACGGGTGGTATACCAATCTTGGACCAAGTCGGACGACAGCCAACACCACCTACCCCCCGCTCGCCTCACTTCGGTGCTTTTCCCATTCATCCCCATGTTCTGGGACTACCATGGGCGCAACGACCAACGCGTCCAGAATGGCAATTTTGGGCCGACGATCCCCGTTTGCTGATCAAGGACGGGCCACAAAGGGAGCAAGAGGTACACGCGGACTACATAGTACGCCTCAAACAGCAGAACCAAATCCTCGGTATCAAGACCAAACCCTGGGCCCCCTCACCAGACGAAGGAGGAGACTGGAAAGCACGCCGGAAGAACATCAAACTGCAAGAAAGGGATCACGGAAAAAAGTTGTTGAATGATCCCGAGTATGCTAGTCGATGGTGGAGGGAGAAGAGGGAGCGCCAGGCGCACAATGCGAGGATTGAGAGGAGGCTTTTGGAGTTGGTGAGGGAGAGGCAGGCGGCGAGGGGTTTGCAGAGAGAGCCAACGCCGGATCCGGGGGAGGATAGTGGTGAGGCGATGTATTATTATGCGGCGGAGAAGAATACGAAGTCGAAGATGCTGAAGAGGTGCACCTATTGCTGGGATAAGGGGCATGCTTGCTCGCTGTGTGAGGATCCGCGTCCGCCGTGTAAACGCTGTGCCGAAGCTGGGAAGCAATGTATTAGGGCTTCGGGATTTAGAAGAATTAGGGGTATCGGCTTCACGAGACTTGCTGGTAATTCGTATCTTGATAGGACGAGAAGGGATAAGCAACAGGTAGAAGAGAGAAGGGCTGAAATTGAGGCCAATCGAGGAAGACCAGAGGGTTTGAGGGTAGAGAGAGCACCGAGGCCGAGATCTGCAAGTCCTGAACGCTTGGTTCCTTGTGGAAACTGTAGGAGGAATGGGAGGCAGTGCAATCTTGGAAGGCCTTGCTATGCTTGCGTCGCTAACAATGAACGGGGATTGTGTGACGCTGAGCTTCGTGACCAAGACTTTGATCCAGGTGAACAAGAGATGGATGCAGATGACGAAGATGACGAAGGGGCTTTGGATCAGGCCGATTGGATGTGGAATCACCGTCCCCGTCGCCGCCCAGTACTGCCACCTCCAAACGAGCTTCAGCAACAGTACCAGCAACGAAATCGATTCAAGAACCAATACAATCTTGCCACCAATGCTATCCCAGAAATTGATAGAAAACACTACGATACCTTTGCTCAAGAAGATGAAGCATTATTGGGCGGCAGGCCAACAGGTTTTGCAGCACCTCAGCCAGCAAGGCCTCGTTACCCACCACCATCTCGCCCTAGGCGTAGAAACGACAACAGCTATTTTGCTGAAGAAGACGACGACGAGCCAGAAGAATTTCCAAGCCCCGAGCTACGGGGAACTAGGCCACTTGTTAGAAACAGACCTAGGCTGACTATGCAGCAGCAACATGCCCTAGAGGCATGGGGCAGGCGAGAAATGCCTACTGGTCTCAACGGCGAAGAAGAACTGAGCTGGCGGCCTCAGCAAGAAATGGAAAACGCAAGTGCAACATGGGGACTGCCAGAACAACTATATCCACCTCGCCCAAGCCAACCTCTTATGAACCCCTTCAGTGCAAGAGACATGGAGGAGCGCGCCCAGTCAAACACGGCTTTCACGCAACCGGATTTCGGATTCTCACCATTCCAAGCGGCACCAGGGTCACCGGACGCTGCGACGAGGGAAGCAATACATAACGAGCCGCGGGATCTCGAACGCACTCATGAATTCGCACAGATAAATATTGAGACTGCAATGGGCGATGCCAAACTCCCGAACAAAGACTTCTTGCCGGGTTATGAGATCTATACGAGAGCACAACCAGATTTCATGAACAAAGATTTCTCAGTGAAATGCGACGAAGACGTATTCTGGCCCGCTAATGCCGTGGCAACCGGTGATCTTAGCCTTGATAACATACCAGTTATTTGTGGGAAGGACGCGAAGGCATGTAAGACGGTGTTACACGAGAAGCCGTGGGGAACCTGCCCAGAATGTCACGACACTCAGAAAGCAGTTTCCAAGACATGGAAACAATGGGTTATAGCGCATAACATAAGTTGGATCTGCGAGATGTGCAAGAATGATATGAAGGAGAAGGGTGAGAAGCCGTGGGAGCCGTGGACCAATGGACTTTGCGCTTGCCTTTATAATCTAGGAATCACCTGGCTTTGCCACAAGCATCGTGAGGACGGCTATAAGAGAATTCGAGCTTTAACAGTCCGGACTGATGAATGGTCTAAGAGGTACAACAATGGCCTGACGTTATGCTTGAAATGTAATGCTATGCCTCCAGACCCTAAGACACATATATGGGTTTGCAAGGCCTGTCGGACTGTGGTAAAGGAGCCTGGCTCTGAATGACCTCATAGGGGGAAATGAATCTGTATGGTATACTTTTGTTTTCATTAGTTAGCAATTGATATGAATTGAGATTTAGATGCACTTGCAAAACTGGGACTATGAAATAAAGCATGTGCCTCAAGTTAGGTTGAAAACTTTAAAAATGCTATAACAAAAAATCCGCAATCTATCACAACTGAACTATCGACAATCCTCCCCCTTCCCCGCCCAACGCACGTACGCACGCAGAAAGCATATTCAAAAAATCAATTAAAACGCATTCCAAAAATCGAAGAAAGCAAACGAAAAAAGCAAATACTTCTCGTAGAAATATTCATTAAGAAACAAAGGAAAGAAGGAAGGAAAGGAGGGGGAGGTAAGGTTCCCCGCTTGCCGTTATAGGCGGGGAAAAGAAAGGAAAAGAAGGAACACTGCCTCACTTGAGGTATAAATATCAATCATAGCATTTCATATCACTCACTCACTCACTCAGACTTACCCCCAAATCCTTTCCCTCACTAACTTATCAACCCACCAACCCAACCTAAATAAAAGCACCTCAATCCAATCCAATCCAAAACCAACAAATTTCAAATAATACTCCATTCCACTCCCAATCTATAAACCCATGACAACTTCTCAATTCCAAACGACTGACAGACCAGTAAACTTGTAACCCTCAAAGATATATATAACAAGAGACCACCACAAAAATAAAGGAACTAAAAGAAGCAACGCAATCCCCAAACTTTCGACGCCTGCCTGTGCTTTGAGAATTCGACTTGGTTGATGACTTAATGAGATTCTTTGATCCGAGTGGATTCGTCGTGTATGTATATATGATGTGTGATGGGAGGAGGCTCTGCGACCGTATACTGCAAAGCAAACCAACGCCACGAATGAATGGTTTGTAAAGTGACATGAGGGTAGTAGTGGTGTATGAGAGTAGATGATGTAAGGTATAAGGTAAGGTAAGGTAAGGTAGAGTAGAGCAGCAACATTGATCGATCGCAGCAAATTAGGTTTCAATTCAACATCAATATCAACTCCCCAACCACAAATCAATCAAATCAATCAATCAATCATCATTTTGAAAGTGATTTTTCTTCCCAGCCCTAGGTTTCTTTCTTCATTTCTCTCTCTCGATTTCCCCCGTTCTTTGTTCCTTCAATTTCCTTCCTTCCATCCATCCAGACTTCCATGAGAAAATATACTGTATGATGCGATATCATCCCATGCCATGCCAGCTTATACGCCATTGTAAAAAGAAAATGACAAACAGACATAGCGACATTTTACTTTCTTTCGCAAAATAATCCCATCATCCCGAAACCCCAACTCAAATCGTTGTATGTGTGTGTGTTTGTGTCAAGATCCAGGTTACCAACCAACCAATCAGTAGGTAAGTAGTCTGAGGTAGTAGTAGAACTCCAACAACATCTGCTCGCAAAAAAGCAGCAGCAGTAGCAAATAGCATCATCCATCCCACCCCCACCCATTTAGCAGTTCCCCTGCCTTCCCTCCCTCCCACTCGAATCGCCAAAAAATGCCGACTCGATCTCTTACATTACCACGCACTTTCCACAACAGCCCCGGTCATTACCCTCTCCGTCGCCGACTTCCAGCTTCCCGATTTGGCCATTTCCACCTGATCCACCCGATCCACCAGCGCTGTATCCTGCCATTTCTTTATTGTAACGTCTGATCTCGCGGACAATATCGTAGAATGCGTTGTCGACGTTGATACGGGACTTGGCCGAAGTCTCGATGAATTTGCAGCCGAATGATCGCGCTAATGCCTCTCCCTCTGTTGATGTCAATTGTAGTTAGCTATCAATGATTTACCAGAAGTTTGATGCACAAAGAGATTGAGACGGAAATGTAAATACCAGCTCTGGAAACTTGTCTCTCGCCCTCTAAATCACACTTGTTACCAACCACGATGATGGGGAAATAGTCTTTGTCCTTGACCCGTAGAATCTGTTGCTGGAATGTCATGATTTCCTCGAAGCTTTGTCTGCTGGTGATGCTATATACGAGCAAGAATCCTTCACCGGTCCGCATGTATTGCTCGCGCATTGCTGAGTATTCTTCCTGGCCAGCAGTATCGAGAACATCTAGGAGCGCAACTTCCTCGTCGATCACGCATTGCTTGCGGTAGGAATCTGGGGAGGGAAGGAGAGATCAGCTCGAGGAACAACATGTCTAGCAGCGGTGCAGGAGACAAGGGAAGTATACCTTCAATTGTTGGATCGTATTCATCGACGAAATGGCTCTGGATCAACTGGATGGTCAAACATGACTTTCCGACACCACCACCACCCACGACGACAAGCTTATACTCTCTCAAGAACTGTACGTGAAAGCAATCTTGTCAGCAATTGAGCAACAATAGACCACACACCGGCGACGAGAATAACGCACCTTTGAGGCCATCTTTGCTTCTGTTCGTGGAGAAGATCTTAGTTGTTCACCGACTGCAGACCTGATGGGCCGCGGCTAGTCAGATACTGCAACTGTGATATCGAAGCTAAAGTCTTATACGGTGATGCTCCGACTGCGAAAAATTGGGGTTGCGAGTGGATAAGGGCGAGGTGCAGAAGCGTTTCGTTTCGCTGGTTGAACAAGCTTCAATGGGACCACGGGTCTAGATGGTCGATAGAAATTCGCGGCGTTGAGCGAGGGTGAAGAAACGAAGTCGCGAGGGATTGAAGGGAAGGTTCAAGATCGCTGGGTTGCGCTGGAAAAGGTCGTGAGTCGAGGGCAAAATCTGGGTTGGCACAAAGAGAGAAGAGTAAAGGGGACAGTGGCGTGCAGAGGTGCTTGTGAAGTGCCTGTGCTTGTGCTGGTCAGTGGTCAGTGGTCAGTGCAGGAGTGTAGAAGCAGTGGTTGGCGGTTGGCGGTTGGAGTGCTGAGGTGTGGTATCTTTGGCTACGGTTAGAGTACGGCGACGGCGAGGGCTCCGGCGAGGGCTCCGGCGACAGCTCCCGTTTTTTTGGAGGTGTTCAGTGTTTCTCGCTGTCTCGCGCGCCAAACAACTGCCACCACCACCAGCGCCAACCCAGGGGAATTTCTTTCAAGCCTCTGAGCGGGACCGTTGGCCCAAGACGGACCCAATCACGGCCACCCACAGTGCAAAGAGACTGGCGAGACTGGCGAGACTGGCGAGACTGGTTCACGTTGTGCAAGGGATCTATGCGTTCTATGCATGTTCTACTGATCTTCTGCTCCCCATGCTGCTCTCAGCTCTGGCTTCCTCGACGAAGACATCCTCCTCGCGCTGCACCACCCGCTTGGCTTCTTACGCGCATGAACCTGAGGTGTGATGTGCAGCGAGGCGTGAGTGACTGCAGCGCGAAAGCATTCGTTCCACGCTTCGAGTTTATGCTGCTTGGCACACCATACGATTCCGTCGTGGGCGGGGGAGCCTGCATCTTTCCCATCTCTGGGTCTTTGGCAATAAAGACGGCTTTGAGACAGCAATTTAGGGTTCTCAGCGACAGGCTACCTGGAGTACGGCCAGTAGTCTGATAGGGAGTTGCCGGGGCTCTCTCCACAAATCCTTCCAGCGGCCACGAGGGCTGCCAGTCGGCAAAAGCCCTTCCCCTCCACTTCATCCCCTTCCAGGATGGGTCGAGGTTATCGCAAACATCAAAAGCAAACCTACCGCTAGAACGTCGAAAACACGTTCTGTAGAAGCTTCCACTATACCATATCGGACGACTAGATAACTATAATCCCACGTCCGGAAGCCTCCACAATCTTCCCCCTCCATTCCGTGAGAGGAAACATCTTGTCAACCCCCCCGGTTTCAACAACACCAGCCCTTAGATTGGCCCCCAGGAGTTTCATCCACACTCCGGCCAGTCGGGCAGAATCCTTCAAGGAGGAAGGGCGAAAACTGCCGCCAAAATAATCCTATATGTGGGTTAATTATAACCTGCACTCTCCGAATCCTCAAGCTGTTAGGTGCTATCATTCCCAAATCGGGGTCTCGAGTGCAAGCGTGCAACGATGCAACCACTGTTGCAATTCTGGGCCTTCTGTTCGTGTTCTAGAAAAGCAATTTCCGGTGTGTCGCATTCAGGAATAAGCGATGATCCAACTTTACATCACTGAACAATTCGAAGTGCAAATGTTGAAAAATCAATGGGCGTATGGATTTCTGCCAGCGTTGTTACATGGCAAAACCTTCCGTCATTCAACACATGTGGTAAGAATAAAGACCCTGGTCCATGCGGTCAGCACATCGTGCCACACTGCCATGCCTACCAAGATATTTCGGTCCGGCCCACGTGCCGAAAGTATGATGCTATTCAATACACCTGCCATGCATATTTACAGATCAACTCTAGGCGACCCGAGGAAAAGCAATCTCTAGCCAAGGAAAGCTTAAGATCTAGGCACGAGTTAGAATGTTTCATCAACGCGGGACGAATTCAAGGTGGATCGCACTCTTTTTCCTGGACTTGCTCGTCATCCTCCCCCTCGACCGAAACTCTTCTACCGTCCACGTTTTTCTCAACTTCTGCAACTAAACTTTCAAGAAATTCCTGGTCTCTGGAGTCAAGCCATTAGCAAATTTTTCCAAATACTCTATGCAAAACTCACTTTCCAACCAGTGTCACAGTATTCCTCTTCTTTCCCCATCTTGGATAGCTACCAACCTTCACCCCTTTTGGCTCGACTCTTGCCGCCAATTCTGTCAGATATGGCGCCACTTCACTCTCTGGCTGCGGTGTCGATATTAAAATTCTATGGATTCCCTTTCCATCAGGATCCGTCAGTCGTGGAAGTAGCAATGGCTTCAGACCATCCAACAACTTTTCAAATAACCTCGGAACTCCTGGAAGAATATGCACATTGCCGTTTATACACGCCACTGGCACCCACAAGTCTTCAACTGGGAACAGCACCTGCTTGTTTATGTCTCGAGATTCGTCGGTAGGTAATTCGATCATTCGAAGTTTCGCCTTCCTCGCCGGAGAATCTTCATCCCACGAGAAGTTTGGTTGATTGGGATGGGGTTTGGAGAATTTCTTCATTCGAACGTAGGCTTCTTCATGTAGCTTGAGCGGAAGGTTGAAGGCTTTGGCTATCGATTGGTAGGTGATATCGTCGTGGCTGGCAAGTGTCAGTTGTGTGTATGACAATGTCTTTCGGAACACACGTTGGACCAATGCCTCCACTCGTTA
The DNA here is from genome assembly GCA_013054445.1 of Cudoniella acicularis. NCBI lineage: Eukaryota > Fungi > Ascomycota > Leotiomycetes > Helotiales > Helotiaceae > Cudoniella > Cudoniella acicularis. Next base: position 36,808 of record JAAMPI010000378.1, read on the forward strand.
CGACAAAGTCGTAGTTGTCACTCATCCGTCTTACAGCTTCAATGATTTCATCCTCATCATCTGCAATGACTTCTACTCGTTTCATGGCCTAATAGCAAGTCAACCACCATTCGAATTGTATCAACTGCTCTCCTACCATTCCTAATCTGAAGCAGAACTTTGCCATATACGCCGAATTCGTCTACAAGCCCGTCAGCACCTCGGGTCTGCGGTCATCCATCTGTTGTGCGTACATCGACCGTCTACAACACGAGAGCATTAGCAATGACCCTAGCTTCCTAGCCAGCATAATACGAGACCTACCTTACCCCCCAGAACCTCATCCCCAATAATCAGGCATGCTGCCGTGTGTATTGTCCTGCTATTCCGCTCATCGGCAGTAGATGATGTCATGACTCGATTGGCAGAGCTTGCAATTGCGGCAGCAGATGTGTGGGCGTAGTTTGGGAGAGGACGAGAGTAGTGTCGTGCGAGCTGTGAGATTCGCGAAAACATGGGAGAATTTCTAGGTTGAGATGTAAACGGGCGGAGATAGAGGGGTCGTAGGGGGAGTGCTGGCAATCGTAACACGAGATAGTGGGGTTGAAGAACGGCGAAACGGGCAAAGCCACCACCCGGACAAGGAATGTAAGAGAAACGCGTGTTCTACTGTCACTCTTTGCGGCAGTGAGCAGATATAAGAGTCGTGGATTTCTCTTTGGTTCAAGGCCAGGCAGGGTGCAGTTCATGTGCAGCTTAGAACTTTTTCAATGTCTTGGATGCTGCAGCCCTGACGCCAATTGTGCAACAACGATGCTGTGCATCCAACAGCATTCGAGGGCTAGAGCTTCGATCAGGTTTCTCAGTTTTCGACCTCTAAAGTTCCTTTATTTTACAAATGCAGTTCTCCTCTTCTCCTTCTCAACTACGTTGAAAAGACTCTATCAAAGAGCACCCAACTCCAGGACGCCTTCGTCCAAGGTCAGCGCCAACGAGGCGTCGCTGGCTTGTTCATCATCTCCTTGGCCACGGGATGTCTCTCACCCTCGTCAGTGGTTCCGAAGAAGCCGGAGTGGCTTCAAGCTCTCATCCGAACAGTGCAACCAGGTGCTTATCACCAACATCGAGATAGGAATATTCATCCTCTTCTCTTCATTTTTACCCTCGCTCTCTCCGCACTCACTCGGACTCGGTTTTGTGGGTATGCGGTGACTAAGATTGCACGGGGATGACGTTGGAAATTCAAGAAGACGACTAGTAGGTTCCGTCCGGACGTTAATGCAGTAGCGAATGCAAAGAAGATCAGCACCTTTACGATTGCTGCATCTCTGGTCAAACCCTTGAAACCGCTTTATTATCTGTATTTTTTGGATACTCTCCTCCGTCATGGCCAATACAACTGCAGGTCCCGCGCATCGAGTCTCGTCGGCGGTGGTGGAATACGGCTTTCCTCAGGGGCATCTGGGACATTTAAGCTCGGAAGAAGAGGCCGCGTTCACCAACTTCAAATTATTATGCGCAGAGAAGGGGTACTACAAAGCTGGGGGGGGACGACGAACATGCCAGCCATGATGACGCGACGATGCTGTAGGTTCTGCCAAAAGAAAAGTATAATCTATGTCACTAATCGATAACTAGGCGTTTCCTCCGAGCTCGGCGTTTCGTGGTCCCAGATGCATTTAAACAATTTCAGGAAACAGAGGATTGGAGGAAGGCGAATGAATTGGATATGTTATACGAGACGATAGATTTGGAACATTATGAGGAGACTCGGAGACTGGTGGGTATTTCTAACTCCTCGCGGACTTCTGTTGACATGACTCAGTACCCACAATGGACCGGACGACGAGACCGCCGAGGTATTCCTGTGTACGTTTTCGAAGTCAAGCACTTGAATTCGAAAACAATGGCTGCCTACGAAAAATCGGCTCTCAAGACACATACGAAAGCCCAATCGGACGGTAAAACATCTCCCAAGTTAATGCGACTTTTCGCTCTTTACGAGAACCTGGTCCGCTTCGTCTTGCCTCTATGTACCGCCCTCACCGATCGAGATCACCCGCGAACACCCATAACACAGAGTAATAATATAGTTGATATATCAGGAGTTGGATTGAAGCAGTTTTGGAATCTCAGGACGCATATGCAAGATGCGAGTACGCTCGCAACAGCACATTACCCAGAGACATTGGACAGGATATTTGTGAGGATCTTCTCTCCCATTTCCTTCTTCACAGTTACTGATATCGATTTGTTAGATCATCGGTGCCCCCGCCTTCTTTCCCACCGTTTGGGGCTGGATTAAAAAGTGGTTTGACCCAATCACCACGTCCAAAATATTTATCCTCAGCTCCCACGACATGAAGAAAACACTCGAGTCCTTCATCGATCCGGAGAATATACCTAAGAAATATGGTGGAAAACTGGAGTTCCAATTTGGAGATAGGCCGGTTCTAGACCCTGTGATCCAGAAAATTACAAAATGGGAAGGGGGCAGAGATAATTTCCCTGAAGGACCAATGTTTTGGGTTGATAATGACAAAGAGGGGAAAGCGATCAAGGCTATTGCGGTTGGGAGTGTGCAGGAAGGAGAGGAGAGGAGGGAGGATGTTTGCGTGCTTACGAGGGATCTACCTGATCCAATACCAGTCGAAAACACGGAGGAGAAGATAAATGGCCATGCTACAGCACCAGGGGAAGGAATATCCGCGACCGCTACATTGGTGACCTCTGAAGAAGAGTCCGAAAAAGCCCCTAAAGCAGCAGAGGAAGAAACGGAGGAAAAGCCAGCAACAACAATCGCCACCACTTCAACCCCTGAAGCTGAGAAAGCGCCCATCCCTACTCCAGTATCACCCAAACAACAAACACCTCAACAAGAAATAGAAGGAGAAAATCCAATAATCCAATCCGGCGAATTAATTCCTCCTTCTCGCCCTGAACCCGTGAGCTTTGTTACAGCCTCGGAAGATTTACCTTCAGTTAAGGACTTGGCGCTTGATGAGAAGGTGAATGGGCAAATTTTGGTGGGTCAGGGACACAGTACTGTGACGGCGAATTTGTTGGATCCGAGTTTGCATGTTGGGGAGGAGGTTGAGGGAGCGAAATAGGGGGGTGGGGATGGAGGGAAAGAGTGATGCATACCCGTATTTACGTACATACCTATTATGGTTTGAGTTTTCGTCGTGGATAGGGACGGGTTGATAAAAGGGTATGGTATGGTATGACTTGCTTTCATGCTACACTTTTGGGTAATGAGCATTTTGTCTAGAGGGAACGAGGGAATGAATTACTGGGTTTTTGGATATAGATAGAAGTGGATGGCATGGTATAGTGGCATAGTGGCATGGTAATGAATTAAAGGTTTATAAATCGTAAGTCGTTATTCTGTTAAGAAAGGTGTGAGGAAGATATATCACCATATCATGTTTTGCATTTTTGGCAATTTGGTAAGACTTGGTTGGGTATGTTGATGATTTACTTACAGTACTTGCAGCATAGTCTTATTTTATTTCTTGTACAGAGAAAGAAGGTTTATCAAGACTCTAAGAGGTTCTTAGAATTGGAGGTGATTTATTATGTAATTGTATTGCACAAGTGTATTCACTATATTACCCTCGTATTTATTTTGCCATTTTCGGTGAGGTTTGGAGTAGAGAGATCTTGCTCACTCACTGTCCCATATGAATGCACCCCATGGCATATACATTATCTGACCTCCAACGCCTACCCTTCCTATCCACAGCCTTGATTGATACAAAGCTGATTTTGAAAATAAAGAGAATGGCCAGCCATTTTCAGCCAGAAATGGCATATGTTGGATTGAGAGACAGCCTCCCTTTCCTCTTCTTGCCACCTTCCCTATCTCGTAACCCTATCCCCTAACTCCATCGAAACTGAAAATTGTACAAACCTCGAATTCCCAACCTCCTGCAGCTCGCTCCGTCACTTCATCAAGTCATATATTGGATGAAATAATCACAAAAATCCTCC
>JAAMPI010000379.1:0-40521 GCA_013054445.1 Cudoniella acicularis
GCCCCTGGCTCCCCTGCAGGGCGGAAAATTTCCCCCATGATATGGCTTGCCCTTCTTCAAAACGGTAATAATACTGATATTATCTACATATTCGCCTCCCAGCTTGTCTAATCCAACGGCTGATGAGCCCAGGCAGCTCAGACAAGGTGAAGACTCGAATATATGATAACGTAATTTGAGCGATCTGAACAGGAGGCGGCTTCTTACTCGATTCAAGCAAGTCCGTTGTTCAGTCAACTGTTTCCGTACCCAGAAATCGACTTTCCGGCGAACCAATTTCTTCATGAGCTTTTGCTTGCGCTTTCATTCACATTAAGATTTTGGGATGCGCAATTCAACCATCTAGCCGCCACGATGTTTTCTCAATGGAAATTGTCATATCACAGAATTGGCACTGAGAGCGCGGAGAGCATGGGCGAGAAGGAACGAGGGGCTCATCAAAACCGTCGGCCGTTTCCTTGTCGCTCCACGAACATTTTTCTCTGGGCTATTATATCGATATGTGGGGTCGCCATATTGTTAGCTCTAAGTCTCTACCAATTCAAGTCCTCGAATGCAGAAAACCTCAGTCAAAGCCACGGCAACACTTGTGGAAACTCCAGCTCGGAAGCTCTGTCACTGGGGTGCTCGTTCGACCAATTGATGTGGGCCTGGTATCCAAAGCAATGTCCGCACTATGCAAACGATCAATACTTGGTTGCTGAACCAGAGAATCCTTGGAAATTCTATATCAACCCATACACAAAGGAAGTGGCAAGTGATGATGATTGGACACGGATGTTGAATAATGAGGTGCAGCTCTATGGCGAGAGGCGCGAGCATCTGACACACTGTGTCTTTATGTATCTCAGCGTGGGGCAAATCATAAGAGACGGTGGAAGATACACCCCGAAACAAGTCGACTACGAGCATTTACATCATTGCTCAAAGATTCTGTTGGAAGCGTTGAGAAAGGATGATACGTGGTTCGGGATTGAAACTGGTACACCGCGGGTTGCGTATGACCAGACTTGTTGATAAATGAATTGTACATAACAAACTCAAATCTGCATATTAGTCCACCGGGTTTTACTTCATTCCTTATTTCCTCATCGTTTCCATATGTTGGTTGTCCAAACGTGGTATTGGGCAATCTAATGATAATTATGCTTTCTTACAGGATAGCTGCGTTCAGGTCCTATATTGGATACGGCAGGAAGAGTAAAGGAAAGGCGCGAGGCTAAGCTATAAGGAAGCACAATACAGATTATGCGTATAATGAAAGGCGCATTTATCAAGCTCCTTTCCAGTTGAGAACACTGTAAATTGTATCCATGCTCATTCGCTACAACTAGATGATTAAAATCATCTTTAACTGTGCTTCCGCAGCCATATGTACAGTACATGAGATAGTCGTGGCAATCCTCCCCCGATGCATCCGCCTTCAATAGCGCTGAGCCCTGTGCCAGATATAAAGCACAAAAAGATTTAACTTTGGAACCTACATTAAACCTAACTCTGGTTTAATGGAAAGATAACACCTGTGGGAGGTGAAATATGCTTTGACTGTTGTCTCAATATGCAAAGGGTCTCGGGATTCCGAAAGAACCCCAATGCAGTGCTGCAAATGACCCGAATCACGGAAATCGTCGAGAATTCCAGTGAACGGAGGTACCATGGCCCGAGATGAGCCATTGAGTATATAGCGGCAATGTTCAAAATGCTCGTTAAACGTTACGAACAGTCCATCTGGATACCTGGAGATGTCGCCTTCCATTATAGTGTTTTGGTGGACCGCCCTAACTCCATGCACATCTTCAAAGAAACCGTAGTTTTTGCCGTCCACGAAATCGTGATGCATGGCAGAGTCGAAGCATGGCGAAGGAATCCATCCATTCGCAAGGAGGTCGAAATGACAGTTCTCTTGGCGGGCTAATGTTGGATCTTTGGGGCAGATGATATATGGGCCGAGGCGGTTGTCGTGATAGATTCGAGACTGAATAGCTCCCGCAGTGACTCTGCCCCATTTGAGATGAGTAGGTAGAGGCCACTTTGCGAGGATCATAGCAAGAAAGATGAGGATGTTGATAAGCATAAAAAGAGTAAAAATCATCCGGTTTTTCTTGCTTGGTTGGGTGGAGAATTTGACGCGCCCATGGCCTTTGACTGCCCCCAACATCACGAGGAATGAGTGTAACCCCTCTCAATAATTTTTGAGGTGGCAAATGATAACTCTAATCAACGAGAAGGGTTGGTGGCATCATTGGCTCTTTCGAAGGATATCGAAGAGGGTGCAGTAGTTTTTGTGAAAAGGTTTCAGGAAAATAAAAATTTTCTCGACTGTATAAGGATGGACACTTGATAAAAGAGTAAATTTATCGCCAAAATTTTGTTACTAAATGGGACTAGTTTAGTCCTAGTGTCACCAACACTGGTGACATAAGGAAATATGGCATTCGGATAATATGCGGAGGGTACCCCGCCCCAGATATTACCCTCACGCAACGGCATGACTGTGATTATGTCATATGCTTTATGCAGTCATTAGTCAAAGCTGTGATTCATTTTACAGAATTTATACGCAAGTAGAAGGGACTTGGTTGGGAGTTCTGAGTAGGGCAAATTCCGGTTTACCATTCCGTAAATCCGTGGCGTGCTTCCCAACATGCCCTTCCTCAATAAGGGAGTGTCATGTAACTGAAGGGGGTATCTCCTATTGTTTGGTGGTGATAGCTCCTGTACTATAACCCTCTGTTCGTAGAACCGTTGTAATTGGGGTTACTCTCCTGCAACAGGGAAGATTCTGCAAACCAACGATGCTGGCGATACCCTTAAGAGTGGTTTAGTGACGATGACGCCTTGGGTAGAGTTTTTGTATAGTCGGGAGCTCACTTTTCATAGAAGTGGCGGATTTTAACTTCATAGTGACGAGTCAAAGATAATTAACAAAGTGTGCATGCATTATACGAAAGGTAAGCTAACAGTCCGAAGACTGGAATGGAATTCCTTATTTTGTTATGATTACATATAAGGTTACCCTTTCGGATTTTTTTTTAACTAACACGCATTCACAGTCGACGATGTCATCACGTTTCGGGTGCTACAGTAAAGCTGTGGACGCATATTCTGAATGCGGGGCTAAGGTCAGGGATATTTCGGGTACAGCTTCCTTTTAATCAATTCTCGGCGATATCTAGGTAATGTGTCAGAACTATGCAGTAAGCTTACTCTACACAGGCCCAATTCCAGATACGCACTAATCACACCGCATTTTCACTTTTCTTGGATTCTCCTTAACTGGAAAGAATCGACGAATCGTTCAAGGCCGCATTGTTCCATGTTACAGATGCTAATGCACAGAATCGCATTCGAGGGCGTATCTCACGTAAGACTTTCCTGCTGGTATCCATATGTCAGATTCTTTTACGGGCAGGTCCAAGATGACACAGCACCGTAGAAACATGCGCTTTAGCTAAGGTTGTATTTTTTAACCGTTAGCTTGCCACTGAAGTTATCGCTTGTGACCGCACCTTTTATGTGTTGTTATTTCTCTAGAGATTGAGGTCTGTTGTACAATCTAGAAAGTAACAATAAGTTAAAGTCAAGGTTAAATTAGTTATAGGCAAAAGAGCCAGCGATCCGTCCCACAAAGCAGACATCGTTTGAAATAAAGTTTAGAGGCCTCGGCAAGGCTGGCAATTGGATCGTCACAAATGCTGACTGCTGTCATTACCCCAGGTTATGGGTACTTCAATGCGGAAGGTGGTGCAATTTGATCCTTGTGCTTTCTTGAGGATCACCCCGGGAAGGCGTGCTCCACCACGCCGATCCATGCCTCTACGCATCTACGCCTCTACGCCTCCACGCCTCCACGCCTCCACAAGGAAAATAAACAAGTCCATCTATATACCCACAAGAGTCGATGTATTTCATGCGCCTTCTAACTGCCTTTCGTCATACACTCATTCTGTTGGTAAAACAATGTCGACAACCGTGATAGATGAAAACAATCTTTCAATGTCACAAGATGGTCTCAGAGATCTGAGTGCAAAAGAACGAAAACGGATACAAAATCGGGTAGCACAACGCAATTATCGTAAGTAGATCCCGCTCTCACGTAATACCCTTCACAAAGAGTAACCTTTCCAACTGCCTAGGTCGCAATCAAAAAGAACGTGTCAGGGCTTTGGAAAAGGCTGCCGGCCAGCGCTCAGAAAGACAGAAGCCTTCCATAGTCAATGACACGAGTGTTTTTGTCGACAATAACTCTTCCATTTGTGATCAAATCTGGAACATTCCAATAGACGATAGTTTGTCCAACTTCAGTTTACCCCAAATTGATATATTAGAAGAGGTAATTAACTGATAGCGTCACCTTCTCTTAATTTTCAGAAGTTCTTTTTCACTGGCGAAAGCATTCCCGCATGTCTAGCATTTATTTTTTTTTGTTCGATTCCAAATTTACATTTTAATCATCAAAATCTTAAGAAAGCAGTACTAATATGTTACCAGACTTTGGCACCGGTATGGGAAGAGAAAAGCCCTGAACCAAAATCGCCATCAAATCTAGGGCGAACAGCACTACATCGAGCCGTATCGGCAGGGAATGAGTCAGTGTGTCGGCTCCTCTTAGAAAGAGGAGCTGACTTCAGGAAACAAGATAACAATGGACAGACTCCATTACATCTCGCGGTGGAAACCGGAAGCGAAGGTCTTATCAAACTCTTGTTGAAAGAAGGCAATCCAAACGTGAAAGATAGTTTGGGCCGCACAGCATTATTTCAAGCATTACGAAGTAAAAATGAGAAGGTGACGAAACTTCTTTTGGAATCCCAGATTGATGTAAATAGCAAGGATATTCTGGGAGAGGTCGCCCTTTATGTAGCAGTCGAAAGTGGGTCTGAATCATTGATTCTGCTTCTTCTTGAATATGGCGCGAATGTGGACGCTTGACCCCAGGAAGCATAGAGGAAATAAAACGTATGTAAATAGCAGGAAAAGAAAGGGTTGAGATCATTGATACCCCTTTCAACTGTTGGGTAATAGTCGCAAAATCGCAAAAGAAACTTGAAATCTGTTAAATACCTACAATGTTTAAAAATCGATAATTAAAGGATTAAAACGTGATAAAATAGCTATTTTAAGGCGGATTCCTTTTCGTCTGAATAATATCTCACAGAAGTACAGTAATTTGAAGTGTTGGAATTGTTTAAGTGGTAGTAACCGCTGTACGGCCGAAGGGATACTCGAATTCCCGGTTAAAAAATATATTTTATATATTAATAATAAAATTAAAGTTTCACATTTTTACGTTATTTCTCTTTCTAATTTTAAATTTTATAAAGTTATAATTATGTGTTATTTAATTATAAAGGTTCTAAACTAGAATGTTTTCGTAGATGTTAGTAAGAAAAAGCGGGAATTTAAGCGGAAATCAAGTGTGTTAATGTCGAACCAGAAATTATAAATAATACCAAGGCATAGACAAGTCAAGATCGTAGGATTCCGGTCATCACGCACAGAATCTATGGATGCACCTTGCACCTCGGGCTTTTCAACCCCCATTTTATCACCAAAAACTCGAATTTTTGCAAGAGAAATGGGACCTGTTGAAGTGACGTGGCCCGCCCTTGAGCTGTGGTGTCGCTTGTTGACATAGGATGACAGTATCAGATAAATTATATTGCTGACGTACGAGAAAGTAAGCCAGTCAACTCAACCGCACCCTCAAAAATGTCTGTGTAATACGACCACTCAAGTTCGTGAGAGTTTGTGCAAAATTCGAGTAAGCAACCGACTTTTCATTATTTCTTTTGGAGATACTCTCTTGAAACACTGTTACCAATGACTCATATCATTGGCATATCTCAGTTGCACTAAGGATCAGTATCAATAGGAGCGAATCACGAGACTTAATAACAGCACATGCCCATGTGCCCCAAACTGTCCCACGTCTCGCTACTGTTACAGGTGTAGGACCCCACGGGGGAGCCCTCGATATCCCTGAGAATTTCTCTTCCTCTCACAACCACACCCAACTGCGAATCGGCATCTACACAAGCTTTGCACTTTCAATACCTCGCCCTGAGAAGCTTCGCGACTCTCTCTATTCTTGTTTTGCTCTTGGATTCGCCAGTTTTGTTGCGCGTCGATATCTACTGTCAATTGTTCCAACTTCCAACGTCTGAAAACATGGCAGCTGGTACGCTGAAGAAGCCTCCTCAAGCAGCCCCGCTTTTTACTGCCAGTCCTTCCTCCATTTTATATGATGCCAAACGGCTGATCGAACAGTCCCTCAAAGTTCAGCACCAAATTATTGAAAGTGTGCAACCTGCTACTGCAACATTTGCAAACACCCTCCTTCCACTTGTCCAGGATGAGAACAATAGGAAGAAAGAAGCGCATGTTTTACAATTTTACCAAAATGTCTCATCTGACGAAGAGCTGCGGGCATCATCGAGCAAAATGGAAAGCCTTCTCAACGACTTCTCCATCGAGACAGCTATGAGAGAAGACCTATATAAACTCATCAAAGCAGTTGTGGAGAAAAATGAGAACCTCGATCCAGAATCCAAGCAGTTACTCGAGAAGGAGCACAAGAACTACATTCGAAATGGGCTTGGTTTACCGGCTGGACCCAAGCGACAACGTTTCAAGGAAATCAAGAAGCGACTGGGCCAGATTAGCATTGAATTCCAGACGAATTTAAATGAGGAAAAGGGAGGCATCTGGTTTTTACAGAAGGAACTAGAAGGCGTCCCTGAGGATGTGCTCTCTGGATTTGAGCGTGGCCAGCTTGGAAAAACCGGTCAGTTGCGACTGACCTTCAAGGGCCCTGATGTTGCTCCGGTTTTGAATTACGCCACGAATAGTGAAACCCGGAGACAATTATTGATTGCCAATGCAAACAAGTGTAATCAGAACGTGCCGCTGTTGAAGGAGGCAATAGTTCTTCGTGACGAGGCCGCCCGTCTACTGGGATACCCAAACCATGCAGCGTTTCGACTGGAAGAGAAAATGATCAAATCTCCTGAAACTGTTAATTCGTTCCTAGCTGACTTGAGATCGAAGTTGACTGCCGGTGGTCTCAACGAAATTGAGAAACTGAAGCAGCTGAAGAAAGTGGATGTGGAGTCTCGGGGGGGAACCCTTTGATGGACATTATTATCAATGGGACCATTCATTCTATGATAGGCTAATGTTGGAGAAGGACTTCTCATTCGACCAGCAGAAGGTTGCAGAATATTTCCCATTGAACACTACCATCCAGCACATGCTAGAGACATTCGAAAAACTGTTTGGTATGGTTTTCGTTGAGATCACTGGAAAGGACAGAGATGATATTGCAGAGACTGGAAAGGGTAGCGATATTGTTTGGCATCCGGATGTTGAAGTGTATTCTGCCTGGAACGAGAAGAGCGATGAATTTCTTGGCTATCTTTACCTGGATTTGCATCCTCGCCAGGGGAAGTTTGGACACGCAGCCAATTTCAATTTGCAACCAGTACGTATATTTGAAACAGATGCAAAGTGAAAAATTAATTATTTTAGGGTTTTGTCAATGCAGATGGACAACGAAGTTACCCTGCTACAGCATTAGTATGCAACTTTTCCAAGCCAACAGCCAAGAAACCTAGTCTATTGAAACACAACGAAGTCTGGATGTTATTTCATGAACTGGGCCATGGTATCCACGATCTCGTTGCAAAGACAAGATATGCGAGGTATCATGGCACAATGACCGTCCAGGACTTTTGCGAAGCACCTAGCCAAATGCTCGAGAACTGGTGCTGGACACCATTGCCACTAAAAGCACTCAGCCAGCATTACTCAACCTTGTCACCGGAATACTTCCATGCTTGGAGGGAGGGGGAGTGCGATAAGGACCCCAAAATCGGAAAGATACCAGAAAAGATTCCTGATGTGATGATCAAGAATTTGATTCGAACCAAGCAGGTCAATAATGCTATTTTCTATCTGCGTCAGCTTCATGTTGGTATTTTTGATATGACAATTCATCAGCCCAATTCTCACGAAGCGGCCGTGAAGATGAATGTCTCAGAGATGTGGAATACACTTCGGAAAGACATCATGAAGATCGAGGGGCCTGAATCACAGGGACAGGGTAACGAGTGGGGACACGGCGAGGCAACATTTCCGCATTTGCTTGGAGATTATGATGCAGGTTATTACGGTTATCTGTGGTACGTCCCTCATTGTATTCCCTCCACTCTAAAAGATTTCTCAGACTTCTGTATAGTTCGCAAGTATACTCGCTAGATATTTTTCACACGGTTTTTAGATCTGATCCAATGAACGCTGCCGAGGGTCATCGGTACCGACGAATGATCTTGGAGAAAGGTGGTGCCGAGGATGAGATGAAGATACTGTCAGAGTTTTTGGGTCGGAAGCCTAGCACAGACGCGTTTTATAGAGAATTGGGTTTAGCTTAGAGTTTTGTTATTATAGGATTAGTTATAGAGTAAAAATTAACTAGCTACCTATATTCGAGATCCTGGTCTCCCTACTTGCCCTTCTTGGGATAAATTAAGCGATGAGATATAGTGAACAATAAGTGAAATAGTTCCCAAGACGCCTGAAATTGCGAGATGCACCATGTAATTAGGTATTGACTATGAATTTTTGCTCACTTTTGCATATATAAGGGCTATTCAATTAACAATTTAATAATATAACCTTATATCCAGATTTGAGTTACAGGTAATCGTAGGTACCTGCTTATAACTAGGGTTTAGAGAATGATCATAAAATTTGACGATACCTGTTAATTTAATTCTACTCCATCAACCGATCTCTCTTCTGTCAGTTTCGCTCTATCTCGTCCACTAATTTTGGTGCCCTTGTTATACCGTTTTTAAGCCATGTCTCCCACCGAACGTGCCTTTTTTTCATGGTGATTCGCTTCCTCGTCATCTGCAATCGGCTCAAAGTTATTCTGTGATAGCAACTTGCCCCAATAATCTTTAATAGTCCCATCCGGATTGTAAGGCTCTTGTAGCACGAATTTGCGCCATCTCTGCACCGTGTCCAGGGCAACCTTTTCCGAAACGTCAAACCACTCTTTGTGCGACGCATTCTTTCCACCCCCGCCCTTACACCTCTCACAATAAATCTCTTGACGAAAATTTTTCAGTTCCAGATGGACAAGCGTCTCAACCTTTTCGTACCAAAGATGTTCTTCGTCTTGGTTATCTTTAACTTTCTCGAGACTATAGAGGTCGCAACTCCTCTTCAGCTGCTTTATTCGGTTTCTGATATCTACTGTCTTGCCGATCTTTAGAAGGGGTCGCATTTCCCTTTTTTTTTGAAGTATTGGGGGCATTTGAGGATGTAGACGTGCCCTTTGTTGCTTTTGGCTTCCCTGAGATATTTGAGAATCTTATTATCGATATCCTTTGGGCCCAAGGTGGTTTCAGTAGTGCTTCTCATTTCATTGGCCGCTGTTGTATCGGGTACATCGTCTTCTAAAGAAGGTTGATCAAGACTTAAAACGCCATCAACTGGAGAACTCGCAGTTTGCTCTGGGAAAGTATCAGGTTCATCATCTTCTGAAGAAGGTTGACCAAAGCTTGAGGTGCTGTCAATTGAAGAACCCGCCGTTCGTTCTGGGAAAGTATTAGGTTTATCGTCTTCTGAAAAAGGTTGATCAAGGTTCGAAGCGCGATCAGCTGGAGAACTCGCACTTTGCATTGGGAAGGTATCGTCTCTCGACCTCATGGGCAGTTCGACAGGCATAGACACCGTTCTTAAGTGGCCACTTGGGTGGAGGGTGGAAGCAAAGTCGCAGTTGTCCCAAAAGTCGGGAGTAAACGGGTCTGAAGTTGCGGGCAATGTTGCCGCCGAAGATGATTCCGGTAACGCATTGGGGACTTCTTCAATCAACTCCCGTCTGTGAGAAGTTGGCCCGTCACTATCATCAGAATGTCGATGGAGAATTATAGGTTCTGGCGTGGTTGACTGTAGTGCTGGTGTCTCGTCTCTCCCACTCCGTGCCGGCGAGGATCCATTGTGTGGGTACACTTATTTTGGCATGAGGCTACAAGGCATCAACAGGCACAAGCCAACGCCTCCAGAACGCCCGTCGCATGCGACTGCCTAATTAACCCTAGTTAGAGGATCGCGCCCACCAGTCTTTGACTTTTTCTTGCTTATATAAGCACAAGTACTTAAAGGTTTTTCAATTTTTAAGTTAAAAGATTATATTATAAATAATTAAAACTAAATTTATTTAAAGATTTAAATAGCTTATAATTAATAAATTATAAATAATTATTTAAAAACTTTTAAATGTTACAGCTCTGCAAAGGCACTAGGGCCCTGACGTCACGTGGGACGTATTTGCAAGAAGATGCTGTATTAACGAAGAAACTAAGCTNAGGAGAGAAGAAGGAGAGGTGGCCCTGAAGGGGCCTTATATACAGGAGGTGAGTCTAGCACGGACTAGGACACGTGACAAGGGGGGCGCGTCGGGGACGCGTCAGGTAAGGGGGACGCGTCAGGTGAGGGAGACGCGTCAAACCAGGTCTGTGACAGGTTACGTACTTCTTCTATCTAATCGCTATATAAGCTTATTAATATTAATAGGGTTATGTTATATAAGAATCCTTTCTCGTATAACCGTAATAGGTATATCTATAAGTAATATATAGGTTTTAAGATATTAGATATAACGATCTAGACTATTTCTAGCTAAGAATTAAAGAAATCTTAGAAAGGTAGCTATAGTATTTACCTTAATAAAGTTTAAATATATTTCTGACTTTGTTTTTCCTTACTAGTACTTTCTACCCCTATCTTCTGACTTCTAGCTCCCTGTTTTCCGTATCTTCTATCTAGTTATTACTTTCGTTCTCGATCCTTTTTTACTAGTCTGTTTACTTTATCTTTTATCTAGTCGACCGTTAAATACGTACTATATTATTAAGAATACGTATTATATATTTAAAAAGTATTAAATAGCGATAAAATCAAAATATTTAAAGATCTAAAATAAGACGATAAGCTATATTAGGCTATTAATAAAAAAAATTTTATAAATTAATATTATAATATTAGAGATATTTAAGTGTTTTATACCTCGTCGGTATACTAGGCGCTATATAATAAGAATATAGACAAACTTTCTAATAAGGAATTTTATTTTATATATTAGAATAATAAAATTTATATTTAAAATATAAATTTATTATAAGGTTAGTTAATAGTAGCGAAATATAGAATTAAATCTAAATATATTAAACTATTCTTTTTATTTATAACTCTACTTATCTATCGGTTCTTTAAATATTAAATATCTCTTCTTCGTTTATTTTAAAACTAAAAACCGAAAAGCTTAACGTCTAAAATAAAAAATATATAAAATAGTAGAATATAGTTAATAGATAGAAAATAAATAGCCGTTATAGATATAAATATTTAAATTATTCTTTTTCTTTTATAATCTTTAGTATAGTAGTTTTTCTTTTCTTAGGTAGGCTCTTACCTCTAGCCCGCCTCTTTTTACCCCTTAAAAGTATCTACTCTCTTTAGTTTATCGTTATTTCGGACTAGCGAGTTAATTTATAGTTACTACTTAAATAATAAACTTATTATATTTTTGATTTAAAAAATACTTAAACCGTAATATTAAACAGTATAATAGACCGGTAAGCGAGGCCGAGAGACGAAGTAAGGAGAGGCGGTGGCTAGGGAGGCTTCTCCCGCTTCGATATCTTTTACTATCTAGTATAGATTCTATATTTAATTTAAATAGAGAAGTGATTAGCTTTATAGCACTTAATAATTTAATAATAACAGGTCTAGAGAAATCTAGATATAATCTAACTTCGTAAGTATTAATAGGTAGAATAAGAAGCTAATTAATAATCTATTATAAGATATTTTTATACGTATAAGTATAGATTGTTTAAGCACTTCCTTAATAGTGTCTTATAACATTACCCGCTATAATCTACTTAAGCGTAGGGTTTAGTTAGCCTATTCTCTAAAACCTTTAAATTCTTAAAAATAATAAAAATTAGATTAGTATATTAGAATTCTAATAATGAAAAGCAGAGCGTTAAAAGCAAATAGAAATGGTCGAGATGAACAGTAAGGTGAGCAGATGAGGGAGAGAACTTAAGAGGAAGAATCGTGGCAGAGAGTAGAATCAGGTGGGTATTATAAGGCAGAATTCTAACTCTACCTCTATAATAACATTGATATACAACACTATGATAGTGAGCCCGGGAGCCTATCCTGATACTAGGAGCCCATCACGGCCCCCCGGAGCCCGTTCTGGCTCCCATGAATCCTTCTCGCCAGGAGTTGACGCTCTCGATAGTAGCGCGACTGGGGATAAGCACATCCCAGGCAAGACGGGTAAGCAGATGGTGTGAGAACTCCATCAATGACCTCACAATTGTGAAGCTTAGACTCGTGCATGTCGCAGTTGTTAAGCTTGTAATCGAGGACGAGAGAATTAACGGCTAAGGTGTGCTCAATTTGACAGCCTTGAATAGAAAGCGCTCCGTTTATCGTCGAATTTGAGATATCTGTGTCGTAAATAGTGCTGTTCTCAATCTGGTAACATCCGAGAAGCGGTGTTGTCAATAACAGCGCGTCATTTGCGCCGAGCTTTCTTTTGAATTTGACAATCCTGTAGTTTAGAGTTTTTGATTTGGCTTCCGTAGGTAGTACATTCGATGAGGGTGCAGCTGTCTAGGTTTGAGTTGTGAACTGTTGTTTGGAAGAGGACGTGGTGTTGTAAGACGCCGTGAAATAACACCGAGCATTCTTTGAATTGTACAGTCCCTTCCTGGACGGCCTGTATATCATTTGATTTGTGGTGGCTTTGGGGGACTCCTATATGGGTTTAACCGAAGAGGATGACCAATTGGCCTTCATGTTCGGTAGATAGAGTCGGGTTTAGAGGTTGAGCATCCTTGATAAAGGCCTGCAGCCTGGCTTCAATGTCTTCTTGGCTTTTGGAACAAGCCATAGTCATTATGCTGGTAGTTCAATTCGATGTGCTATGCCGTGTTGTGCTGTGTTGTGTCCTGTTGTATTGCGTTCTGTTGTGATGTGTCCTGTTGCATTGTGTTGGTGTTGTGTTGTGTCGCCCCTTGTGACCCTTGT
The DNA here is from genome assembly GCA_013054445.1 of Cudoniella acicularis. Lineage (NCBI taxonomy): Eukaryota > Fungi > Ascomycota > Leotiomycetes > Helotiales > Helotiaceae > Cudoniella > Cudoniella acicularis. The sequence continues at coordinate 13,117 of JAAMPI010000379.1, forward strand.
CGTCAATGTTGGTTTTTACTCTCGCCGGCCGCAGGTGCGCAACCTTTTGTATCATGGGTACCTGATTTTATAGGTTGTTTATGGCTTCTACATCCTAGTTAAGCTCGTATGCGAAAGTTATTAGATATATTATACTTATTGTTAGGTTAAAGCGAATTTATCCTTTTTAAAAATAGAAATAAATAGTCTCTAATTATTAGTACTTCTTACTAAGTAGCTGTTTATTACTCTTTGAGTGGTTTATATAAATTTATAGGATATTATATAACTAACAGTTACAGAAATAAATAAGAAAACATTATAAAAATATATAATTTTCTCTTTTTTTTTTTAAAAAAGAAAAGTTTTATATATATATAAATTATAGAGATAATGTAAGTAGATATCTACTCTCTTTCTTATAATATGTTATAGTAGGAGAAATATTAAAAGTGTTTAGGACAACTTCGTGATACCAAGTGACGCTAAGTAGAATAGTCGAGGAGATAAAGATAAGTCTTATACGTAGAAGCAGGGTTATACTATTTTCTGTTTAGAAGGCTTTTAAAATAGGAATAAACGAAAATCGAGTCACGATTGCCTGATTTCCGAATTATTTCTAATAAAGATAGGGTATATAAGTAACGGTTATCAACTAGCCTTAAGGATACTATAGAGATACTCGAGGTAACTATATTTTCTTTATTATTATAAAAATCACACAAAGCCCTTAGAAACCACTAAGCCTCTAAACCAAAAACTCACCAAAAAAATCTAAAACGCTATTTCAAATTCTACTAATTTGTATTCGACCAATTATGTCAATCCCCTATAATAGTAGAGTATTTATTCTTCAAAGTGTTTTTAAACACTTACTACCACTGTAACCCCAAATCCAACGAATAATCAATAATTATCCCTGTAAGTGTAATTAGAAAGCTGTTTACTAAATCGATCAAAGCTCCATTCCCGTCCTCACCATTCTCCCCTTTTTCAGGGTTGGGTACGTCTCCGAGCAGATCTGAATAGTCACAGCGGCAAACGGGACAGGTGTTGCTTTTTAGGAACCAGGTCGTGATGCAGTCTTCGCAGAAGATGTGCGGGCAGATTGTTAGTTTTACTGGTGGGGAGGGGGGTTTCTCTTCCTCTGCTCCTTCTACCTCAACTCTATCTGCTTCTCTTCCGTCTCCTTTTGATCATCACTACGATCATTGAAACTAAGAGTTTTCCAACGAACGGGACACTCCTCATCTTTCCTCTCTCTATTTCCACCCTCTTTATTTTCTTGCAGACGGGTATAAACACAACGAATCAAAGCCTGCCTTATTTCTACTCTATTTTGGCGCCGGAGAGCATCTTGTGCTGCAGCTGCCTGGCGTTCGCGAGCCTCTTCTTCCGCGAGGAGGAAGTAGAGCCCGTCATCCATTTTCTTTTACTCTCTCTGTTTTTGAGGGGGAGGAGAGAATTGGGTGAGAGAGTCGGGTTGTAACTAGGGTAAGTGGGGATGTTAGTTGTGGCTGTTAGTTATAGTTTGTGATAAAGATAGGTTGGGGTATTTTATGTTAAGATACCTTCACACACTTAAAAAGATCGATAATCTTTCAAAAAGACTAACTAGAAAGGAGGAAAAGTATCGAATACAGATAACTATATGTTTTTTCCTCATTCCCCTGTTTTCGCAACTAAGAACAATAGGGTTTTCTATTTAAAGCACTACAAGTGGAACAGGATACTAGTAAAAGAATTCAAAGAACAGAACACAAAGCAATTGTCGGAAAGTTACACAAAGAGTATTGTTTCTAAAATCTAATACAGAGAATATAAAGACAACAATGAAATCCCGCTAGATTCTACTACTTGCTTACTGAACTGGATTGCAAGAACGAGGAAAGATGAGCGACCATGTGTTAAAAATTTAATTAAAACTCCATTCGGGCCATAGTAAGTAATCAAAATATTAACAAGGAAATAAAGTTCAAAACACATCGCTGGGTTACAGGCAGGTACAGTACCTCCATCATATAATTCCTTATACATATTTCCTGTTCCAAAAGAATACACGCTATTTGCTATGCTAAATTCATATCCTACATTTTCACATCCCATCCCATCAGACCCATTTCAATTCATCAAGGAAAAGTCCTTCAGCACCGCTGTACCGAGCACATAAAACCTCCTATAATCATATACACTCATTTTGAACGCAAAGCTGATATCTATGCCAACCACCCACCCACTATAACTATTCTTTGTTTTTTTTTCCTTTTTAATCCTGTCGATAATATACTGACTGTACTATAGTTCAACCTCCTCAACCTTCACATCCTTAAGCTTCTTCCCCTCCATCCCCTTCGGCGTCTTCAAACCAAAAAACACAATCGTACTCACAGCCAAAACACCCATTCCCCCAATTGTATACGCCACCTCCCTTCCAGCCCACCAATACACGCTTGTAAACAGCAGCGGTCCAACACCTCGTCCAAGCTGGCCCCAACTTCTCAAATTGCCGAGTTTACCGCCGCGTTCATCCTCGCCAGCTTCGAAACTGCTGAGTGCGTTGAGGCCTGTCACGACCGTCGCGGTTGTTACAGCCAACAGGGTGGTGGCGGCATAGAGTCCTCCAACCGTATTGATACGAGCGAGGAGAAAGAGGGCGAGTAGGCAGGAGACGACACCGATTCGGACGGAGAGGAGGGGTGGAAGACGACGGGTTACGCCGCCTTGGAGGATGGAGGCTACCAAGCCCATGTAGCCTAGTAGACGGCCATTTTTGGCGGAGGTGTAGCCAAAGAGGTCGAATGTCATGAAGGGAAGGGAAAATTCCATTCCGGAAAAGAAGAGGATGAAGCCAAGATGCGTGAGGTTGAGGAGGAAATGCGAGTTTGTTCGAACGAAGGGTTTGCTTGCTACCTTCTTTTCGGTAGTTATTGACGAAGGTTTTGCTTTCGCGCTTCCGTTTGTTCCATTGGGTGCTCCGTTGAGCTTCGCTGATGCCACTTTGCTAGGCAATGTCTCCGGAAGACAGAAATAAAGGTATAACGTCTCCGTCACAATCAAGAAAAGAGAGAATCCAGCCGCAGTCGCAAACGGATTCGCCTTGACGGAGCTAATGGTGCTCAACCAAGCCCCCAATGCCGGCCCAAATGTAAAGCTTATACTAAAGCATATCCCTACCAACGCCATTGTAGCCCCTCTCTGCTTCTCGTCCGAAATATCCGTCGCGATCGCAATTGCGAGTTGAACATTGCCTTCGGAGAGGCCACCTACGACTCGGGAGAGGAGGAAGGTTCGGAAATCGGTTGCGCAGACCCAAAGGAGGACGCTGAGAATGTTGCCCGTCATGCTGAATAGCAGGGCGGTTCTGCGGCCATAGCGATCGGAGAGGGTCCCAATTATGGGCGAAGCAAGAGCTTGGAGAAGGCTATTGCAGGTCAACACTTGAGCCATCTTGTCATTCTTCCAAGGAGTCACTCACGAGAATAGACTGCCAAGCGCACCACCCAGCAATACTATGTCATATCTTGAATCGATCGGTCTCGAAAAGGACGCTTTATAGGCATTGAGGTATGTGAGGATATGTGCAAGAATCGAAGGGGATTTATTCGATGACGAGAATTCGACTGGCGCTTCTTGTGATCTGTAGAATTCGAGGAGAGAGGGGAAAAGTGGTAGGATGAAGGTAAATGATATCTACGCAAGGTTAGAACAACGCCGGAGTCGTACGAGGCTGTGGGTGTACGGGAAGGCTGAGCACAAAAATAGCAAGAAGATGACAATTGACGTACCAAGTCCAGTAGCAGAGATATAAAGACCACTCTCAAGACCCTCTTCCTCATCGCTGGCTCAACAGGAGCAGCCATTGTGACCACCTAAAGCTCTGTGCGGAAACTCCAAATCAACACCTATCCCAAAAGTCCAATTCAACCGGCGCGTAGAAATCTAATGGCGGAGCGCAACACAAGCTCAAAATATCATCAGAAAAAAGGTATCAACACAGAAATGGAATCGAAGAGAAAAGCAGTAGGGACAGTCAGGCCAGAGTGTTCTTGTAGTTAGAGGCGCAAAGGTGTGTGAATGATGGTTTCTTGCAGATGCGCTCGAAACGCCTCGGTGGTCGCTAAATGACGACGCCGTCGATCAGTTGTCCGGCCCCGCAAAATCGATGCTGCATCCGGTAAAACGCCCCCAAATGCCGTGGGATGTACCTGAAGAGGTAGAGTGCACACCAGCAACGTATATTGGCAAAAAGGTTTAATAGAGGGGAAGGAGGGGAAGAATCCTGTCGAGGAGAGACTATCCCGCAAACTGAGACTTGTTTCTTTTTTTATATGGTAAGGTGAATAGGGGAGAGACAAACATGGGATGAAACTATACGGGAAGCTGCTGAATGGTGGCGTGGAGAAAAACCAAATAAAACATCGTATTCTTCACAGTGCCGCATGAGAGCTTCTGCTTCAAGAAACAGATTCCATCTTGACCTCGTACTATCGGGAACAATTCCATGGTAACGAGCTCGGGAGGCCACGATAGACCATGCGACATGCAAGAAAGAGGCAAGGTAAGGCAGACGGGAATCATGAGAGAATTATTTCTAATCATGGCAGCCCTATGAGGGACCCCTAGGCCTAGACCTTATACCCCGCCTGGTATGTGTTTCCAGTTTCCAAACGCCTTAACGCAACGTGTTCACATATAATAATCAATACAGCAGGACATGACGTCCGAAGAAGATCGAATCGTGCCGTCAATACCGACCGAATCAGGCAGGTTTCATCCCAACCTGCACACCAGGCCTCACGCAAGCCGTAAGTGTAAGGTACTCAAGGAGATCGGAATCGTCTCTCTTCTCGATTGTTCGGAAAGTTTGAAGTAGCCTTACGACTGCGTATGAGGCCTCAATTAATGCGAATTGTTGTCCGATGCTAAAAATACAATCAGCTTAGTTTACGGATGATCCGGAAATTGGGGCTGCAATGCTTACCATATGCGAGGGCCGCCATTGAAAGGGAGATATTGCCAGCTAAGTCATATTGAATCAGCTGTTGTTCTTGGTCTCTCCTTATGGTTGTTTTTTTGAAAAGGTCTTACCTTGGTCTTAAACTTTCCCATCTCTCAGGCTTGAACTCATTGGCATCCTCACCGTAGAGATCACGTCTCCTTTGCATGACATAAACTTGGTATAGGACGGATTGGCCTGCTTTCACGAACACAGGCGATTTTCCATCAGGGCCGCCACCGGTAGGAAGAATGGTATCACGAACTGCAATGCGGCTATTTACTGGGACGATTGGGAAGAGTCGAAGAGCTTGAGGATATGTCAACATTCAAATCTTTTTAATCAAAGTGGAATTCTTACCCTCATTCAAACACCATTGGAGGTATTTCATCCCCTTCAGATCTTCAAAACTTGGACGACCATATCCAAGTTTCGAGATTTCCTCGTGGAGTTTATCCACAACGTCAGGTCTGCGAGCCAGATAGTAAAATAGAAAGCTGAGGAGACTAGCAGTGGTGTCTCTTCCTGCCAATAGAATATTCAGCAGCTCATCTTGAATCTTCCTTGCGGAGTATCCAGTCTTTGCCAACTCTTCCAAGAAAACGTATTTTCCTGAGGCATCTTCGTCAAGCTTCTCTTTCATGGCGCCATTTTTGTGTAGATCCAAAGCCTTTTGAACATAGCCCTGTATATATTTGTGCACAAAGGCCACATCTTCGTGGTATTTCTTGTCTGGGAGCATGGTGGCAAGCTTGCCTACTCGTGCTCTGAAAACTATGCGTCAGCATTTGAATCACAAATTGGGGGAAGGTCTTACTCAAGCGCTCCTTTGTACGTCGCATAGGCGAAGGCGTCACTAAACCGCATGCCAGGACTAGAAGCTCCCTCGACCTCATCCAGAGTATTGGTGCTCTGTCCAAACAAAAAGTGAGTCGCCGAGTCAATCGTAAGCATAAAGAAAAGCGGTTGCAAATCGACCGTCGATCCATCCTTCGGAATCCTCTCAATTAATTTCGAAATATGAGCCTCAAAAATTTCAATATTTCCAACTTGACTCCTCGTAAAATTCGGTCTCAACAACGACCTCGAAGCTTCCCATTCCTCGCCATTGGTCGTGAAGATCCCGTGTCCAAAAGTGGGTGCAAGAGCGTTGCTTCGTCGCGGAGGGATTTCAAAATCTTTAAACTTGGTCGCGAGAACAGTCTTGATGTTCTCCGGCTCGCATGTCAGGATATTTCGTTCCCCAAGAAGAAGTTGCGAGAATGTGGTAACGGGCCTGCCAGTCATCTTTTCAACAAAACCATATCGAGCCGCGACACTATCCAAGAATCCTCCCTTTTTGGAAAGCTTAAGATTTTGTAAGAACAAATCGAGACCGAAGATGGGATCCTTGTGGGGATAGCGGGGAGGAGCTTTGCAGCCATTCTTGCGAGCGAAAAGCGACTGTCGACGAGCAACGAGACCCTGCTTGATGAAAGCCACAAGGAGGTAGAAGAGCCCAAATCCACCGATGGCAACGAGCGCCGGCGATCGATTTTCCAGAAATGTAAACATTGTTGAGTTGAGAAAGCTTCTTTGTTTCTCGGGATCGAAGATCAGCTGGCAGCTGGGAACTAGTTTGTGTTCTTATACGCAGTGCATTCGTGGCGTTCGTTCGCAAGCCACCAAACCTCCAGCTTGTGGAGCGGTCTGATCGACAAAATAATGCTTGCCTTTCAAAGCTAACTACTAACCCAAGGAACATCAATGGCCGTAAAGGAAGAAAGGACGATAAGATAAGAAGAAGGCCAAGAAAGCTAGGCTTCGAAGAAATCGTCTAAACAAAAGGGTCAAGGCATACCCCACCTCGCCGTTTCCGTGGTGCATATAATGGCGTCGTGCCGGAATGTATCAGACGAAAAATGCAGCTGCTATGCGAAATGAATCAAGACGAATCCTGGCGCAAAGCTGACAAGAAGGGCCTCGGACGTTGCATTGCATGTGAAGCCCGAGTGCTTGGTACCTTTTAGCTTTTCTTTCCCCAACGGCGGTGCCGGGTACGGTTTCACAACATTTTTTCGTCCGAGGAAGATCCTTTGTGAAAGCTATACGTGTCTGAACTATCTTGGCCTTAAATCGCCCCCTGCGGAGCCAACCCATTTCCTCCGTGCCGATACTTGGTATACAGATGGCCTACTTTTCACCTCGGCACTCCCGATCAGTAAACAGCACGTACAAACCAACACAAACCATAACCTTCCCGTCAGATTTCCCCGCACCCAATCCACCAATGCACCATATCTCCAACTTCATCCTATCTCAACTCGCTCGTAGTACCCTATCACAATCCTCACCCAATATCCGCACGCGCATCCGCCCTCAAACCATCCCAGAAAAAAAGACACGAATTCAAATCTCACGTCATCAAATACTCTCTGCCCCGAGTTCAAAAATTTCAGCAAGCCAAACGGAGTCGCGGGCAGGAGCCAGTTTCTAGATGAGGTAAGCTACGCAGGGAGTACAGAAGAAAGCATTAAAACATCGAGTGTGCTTACATTTCGGAGCCGGTTCCATTTCGTACATCTTAACCAGTGAAAGAGCGAAGAGTAAAATACTCAGGGAACTTGGGAATTTATATTATTCCGGGCTCTGGACGGACTCCGGAGAGCGAAGTAGGTACAGTACGATCTACTCATGTTCGTCGGCTGCTCTGTTTCCGACATATACATCTCTATAAAAAAAAAAAGGGAGTACTCGAGTAGATGGCGAATTGCTGTACATTTTGGGCTGTTAGCCATGGCCCGAACCTGGTTGTGATCTGTCGTTATGGCAATGATGGTGCTACGCCGTACAGTCATTCAGGTCTTTTTAAGCTTATCTTCGTTTCAATGTTTTCGTTACCAGCTGCAAGGTCGTAATTGTGATCACGACACCGTCTCTCGTTAGCCATGCACGCATCAAATACCACTCGCAACAACTTCCACATAAGAAATCTATTCTAAGAAACTAGGCGGCGCACCTGCCTAGCAAACATTATCCTATAATCCTATCCCATTTGTACAGTACAGTACATTATGTTTCCACTCCCCAATCTTTCAGCTCGCCACCACATAATCTTCCATCACCGTTTCGCTTTCTTCTTCCCCCCAGAGCTACCCGTATTATCGTCCGAGCCAACCATATTCCCCACCGTTTCCCCCTTCACAACGCCGCTCACGGCTCTGCCTGCCCCAAGACTGATTCCTTTCAACCCCTTGCCCTCAAAGCTGATGTTGCTTCCGATACTGCCGCTCCTTGCTGCTCGCAGCTTATTAGTTATGTTACCGTTGCCATTTGAATCTACAACTCCCGCTCTCGTTCGCGTAGGAGTAATGGGAGAGGAACTCTCAGATGAATCATCATACTCTTGCTGCACTCTAGCTCTTTTCCTTAATGACTGCTGCCCATTTGAGGCTGTCGCCAAAGCACCTGTATCTCTTACCGGAGGCAGCGCCGCAGAATCCGCATAACTGCTACTCATAGTCTGGCTTCCATCATCTTCACTTATATACGTGAGAGGTATGGTAGGTAGTATTGCTCCTGCACCAAGCGATGCATGTCGCGCACTCCGGTAACGATCGTATTCCTCTTTCGAATGCTCTGCATCGACGAAACTCTCCAACGCATCGAAGACGTGTGGGAAGACAAGTGTGTCTACTTCTCGCGCCCAAAGGAAATCGAGGTGCTCGTAGTGAGGAATCTCCGTTGCGATGGTGTGAGCTGGGAGCTCCTTCATCATGATGTCGATGTCGACTAGGGAATCGCTTCCACCATACACGAGAACAACCGGCGTTTTGATGTTACGGGTGGGAAACTTGGCTACCTTTGTGTATTTGCTTGTGCTGCCAAGCGAAAGGACGGGTTGGACGTCATCGTCATACATTTGGAAACTCTTGGTTCGGATTATCTGGAACCAGTGCACCACGCTCTTGGTACTGGTGAAAGAATATAGATGAGGGTACGCGGCAAGCTTCTGGCTGGTCGATATGTTGCGGGCATGCCAGCCGAAGAGAAACGATAGGCCCATGTCGATTGCCCGAACAAATATGGGTGGGTATAATATTGACTGCCACATATTTGCAGAACTGAGAATTGAGCGACGGCCGAAGAGGAGAAATAACACCTGTGGTGACGCTTTAATGAGCGCATCAACCATACCATTCGAGAGCCCGGCCGGTGACATGGCTGGTGCCAGGGCAATGAAGACATTGACCTGGTCATTGAGCTTTGGATGCACAGCCAACGTCGCGAATGCCTGCGCGGTACCTTGGGAAAACCCAATATACGATAGTGAGGGTGCTGCAGTAGTTTCAAGGATGTATTGGATGGTGTCAGGAATGTCATGAAATGCAAACTCATCCATGGAAAAATCCCAAAATGGGATATCATTTGGAGAGTGATTGACGGATTTCTTGGAGTATTTGTTCCCTCGATTGTTACCCAGCTAGATTTGTTAAAGCAGACCATAAAGGAGGGGTTTTGAACTCACCCAAACATCATAGCCCTTCTCAACCAGCTTGAAGGGTAGGCAACGCTTCTCATCTGTGAGGCAGACCCACACCTCGCTATTCATGAGGAGTCCATGATGCAAATATACCACATTCTTCTTGATACCGCTCTTTCCTTGGTTTACTTTCTGATCTTCCTCGCCTTTTCGCCATGCGAGTCGATGTACTCCCAGAAGATAGCCATCACCAGTCTGAACAACGTGCTCTTCAGCATAATAACCGTAAAGCCTACAAAGGTCTACAAAATCCGAGGCATCGCGGATAGGACTCGAAACATCTTGAAAGGTCAGATTATGGTGCATTTTGGAGGAAATTATCTCACCCTTCTTCTTTGTGACGGCTTTTTTGCTTGCTGGCGATGTGAATCGATTGAACAGCCGTCTCGAGGCTCGGTAAAAGAGAGATATCAAAGGGGCGGCTATTAGGTTTAGTGAACGCTTGCAATATATGGATTTCATGGTATACGTAATGCAAGGGTGAGTATTCTGATGAATGCTTCCAAGCCAACAATTATAAAAGAGCCCACAAGAGCTGCGTACTCGGCACTGGTGAGAAGTTTAGTGTCAGTCATTGCCAGGAAATGCAATAGAAATTGTGTTGCTGGAAGAGACTCACAGGTTCAGCCGACCAAGGAAAGGAATTGGAGCCATGTTGAAGGCTCGGGACGTGACGTTTGGCTCAAGTTTCAGACATACAAACGCTCCTCCTAACTTTGTTTGGATGCAAAACTGTCTTTGCGACTAGTGGTTTCAAAGAGACTCAGTATATGAACATGTTCTTCCTTTCAAAAATAAAAAATTGTTTGTTGAATAAGGCGACAGCGGATACGGAGTATGTACAGATGCTTCCGGAAATGGGAAGTGCGAGTGAGTGTCGAGAGAAGACTGTCTTGAGCGTACCTAAGTAGACTTCGACTTCTCTCAAGTAAATATTCTGGACTCCTAAAAAGACGTCAATATCAATATCCAATACATTTGTTGTGGCGTGTCCCACGAAACATACCTGCACCGTGATGTCACATGCCACATTCACATCCCTTATCCCTTTTTTCAACGCGTCCCAACAACGTAACAGAGAGGGTGGTGAAGGGATCCGACAATATTGCGGCTCGAATCAGAACTCCATCGCGTCTTGCACAGACTTTACTCGTACTGCGAAGAAAGCTTGAGCTTCACACAAGTATCCGCCCACTCCTGTGGCAGCGCACCGCATGTGAAGATGAATCCCACGGCTGGATTAGGATCGGGACCTGCGCCGCCAACGCCAAGATCTCGGGACGGAAAAACCTATTCCGGAGTCGGCTTTTTTAGCAGCTGTGCCGACTACACCAATCGAGCTTCTCAGATCTTTCGCCTGAATGGCGTGGTCCTAACAAACTCAGGTACCGGGACCAGCAGCTCTCCATCTTCCTCGCAATTGAAAAACACCTGCAACGCAATTGACGCCCGTCGCTTCTATCGCGTCCTTAACGAATATTCAACTGGCTTGTGCAAGTTCCGCCTCGAGAATAAAATCCCTTTGCTAGGCGCTCCAGTGGTTTTTGATATAGAGGGACGTCTCGTTGATGAGAAGCATCTTGACAAGACCTTCAAAAAAAGTTCGCGAGGCAGCGCGAAAGCGATTGGCAAAGGAGGCAAAAATGCCGAGCTCATGTAAAGATATCCGTAAGTTGCGCATCAATACCATGTATCCCCTTTCCCTCTTCCATCCCATCAACATGCTAATTGCGATTCCGACTTCAGGGGCAGCTCTTGCACAATGTCTACAAGAATCCGAGTGCGTAATGATATACCGCAATAAACCTTCCGACTGTCTCAGACCACCTCTCATCGATACCATGCCTACGAAATGTCAGCAGCTGAAGAAAGGATATGGCGAGTGCAAGCGCGGCATGGTAGATATGCGGAAGAGGTTCAGAGGAAACCAGCCTATTGCGGTCAGCAAAGAGCTTGAGGGCGGTGCGGGTGCTTCGTCACAAGGATACCAACTTTATGCGGGGAAGCCAGCGTTTACAGACACCGCGAAGGAAACCAGTGGCAATGAGCCTGAGGAGCGGGACTGGAGAGAGGTGGAGAATGAAAAGTACAGGAAGGGTTGACGCAGCACGAAACTTGGTGACATTACTCGGCAAGAAGAGAGTAATCATATTTATGGATCAAGATATGCGATTACGCATTGGTTGCGGGGTTTAAATGCATCGGGTGGCGTTTGGGGGTCCAGACAGACAGATATCCAATTCATTGTAAGATTACAACATTAATTTTCGAACTGATATCCAATTTTCTTTTAGGTTAAGTTGGGATCTTTCCGGAACCTACTTTTCTTTCATGCGAAGCTAAACACATCTAGGACTCCTTGCCATCAACTCCAAACCACCTCATCACCCATTCATTCTCCAGACTTTGGACAGACTAGCAACTTCCTGCTCCCCAACCACCGCAGCTTCCACCAGAATAGCCATTGGGGGGAATTGGCTGGTACACCGCACTGTACGTCGCATTCGTGTACGCATATGCGCTTCGAATACTCCATTCTCCACCACTGAACGCGCTCTGTGTTACTGTTCCGTAACTGAGATCCCAATTTTCTGTATATATTGCACGGTACATGCCTTGCGCAATGCCAGCAGAATCAGAGAGCATATAGGCGACGACATGATTGAAAAACAAACGAAGATCCTTCCAGCTTTCTCTCAAGAAAGTGCGAAGTCATGGATTGTTTGTATTTGAATTCTTTCTTGGACCTGCTGTTATATATGCTCCTTTTATCCTTTCTAAATGGGTCCTCGCGTCATATATCTCTACCAATGCCGGTGGATACTGAGAAAAATAAAGTCCCGGAACTGACTTCTTCATGCCGCTACTCGCCGAACTAGTGAAAAAGCTTATGTTAGCCTCCTTGGAACCCGGCCCTGGCTTGTCTTCTTTGGGATCTCTAAGTTTGAGTCTAAAGGGGGGTGGGGAGGGCTCGTGCAGCAAGGCTGCTCATCAAGTTCAGAAGTTTGGGGGTTTGGACTTTTCTACTTTTGCGTTGATTTCTAAATGAAGAACACTACTACGAACTTAAGGAGTTCCTATTTAAATATTACTCTCAGGCCTTTCGATTCGCGACTCGGTTGTGGCAAAAACATATCGTGCTTTAACTCAACATCTCGTTCAAATGTCGTATCAAACAATTCCAAATCAAATCAGCGGAACACAGTTGCGAGTGTAAGATACATCTCTGCCTTTGCCAAGCCGTTCGAACCTGTCAAATCATGTTTTGGACGTTGAGAGATATGTGACGTACTTCATTCCAATATACTGTCGCGAGCCTTTGGAGAACGAGATTAGATACCGTTCTAAGGCCCGCCCAGCGTCCCCTGCCCAGCGCTCTGGGATGAAGCTATGGGAATCGGGAAAGACCGATTCATTGTGGTGCTCTATTACCGGGCTCATGCTTATAAGTGTTTGTTTTGGTGCAAAATCATTTGTTCTTCAAAATACACGGAAGTTTTACCCTTGATTTTATTGTTCATTCTTGAACTGGAGATCTTCGTCTGGTGCTATGTGAGTAAGATGGGTGGATACGCCATACGATAGTCTTTTTCCTGGTTAGAAGGCTCTTTGATCTTGTTCTGCGAGACTCACCTTAGACCTTCATTGATGACTTCTGACTGCATTTATTTTAGCGCGTCACTCTCGCTCGCTCTCAGCCTGGACACAAACCAAAACCGGCGGGTTCTCAGCCAAAGCAAGTTCCGGAACGGTAAATTTGTCGAGGATTGCACTCTCCAGTTCATATTTCAGCTTTCTCAATTTATCGGGGCTATTCAAGAGATAGAAAGTCGTCACGCTTAGCACGTTAGCGGTAGTATCAGCACCTGCTCCGATCACATTTTGCCCTTCTTGAGTCAGGTGCTCGACACTTTTATTTGCTCAGGGAGATCGCTCTTCAAAAGCTCGTGGAATATTGTTCGAGGAAGTCCGTCCTCGGTGACGTCTTCTTTGGCTACCTTTCCGTCCATAATATCCTGGATCTGTCGTTTGACATTCTTTCAATCCAATATCAGCATGGTCTTGTCTGAAACGAGGTGGTACATACATGCTGTATATTCAACACGAGAAGCAATCCCGGATTCAACACGCCAACTGCTTTGTCAGGCAATGCTTTAAATATAGGAAACAGCCACGGAAATTGCTTCGTCCACTTCGTCATGGCCGCTGTATTCTTTACCGTCTCACACCACATCGGCGAGAAATCTGCACTATCGAGATGATTCTAACACCGATTCATCGCATACAAGCTTATAATATCAGTAGTCAGGCACATATACGCCAGCCTCACATTTACCGGCTGGCCCGAAATCTTGAAATCCTGCACCCGCGCGCAGAACTTCTCGACGAGCGAGGCCATCACTGGCTGAAGCCGTGTAATTGATGCTTTGGAAAATAATGGACTGAGTGCTTGACGACGCAATCGGTGGAGATCGTGGGAGACCGTGCCGAATTGCGCGCAGTACCATTCGTATTTGTCTCTGCAGGCTGCTCCGGAGAAGACTACGGAGTAGAAATCTGGATCTGAGATGTGAAGTTCGTGGGGGTTGATTCTGATTATTGGGCCTTGATGTGGATCAGCAAGTCTTGTGTCAACTTTTTTGATCTTCTAAGCAGAGCAGGTACCGTATTTCTCGTGCCAGTCCCTGATTTTGAAAGTGTATTGACCATCTTGAATCGCTTCATAGTAGAACTCATACCACAAGCCCATTGCCGCGAGTTTTGAACCTGGGAACTTGGAGAGCGGGCTGAGATAGAGACGGTAGATGACGAGTCTGATGCCGTATAAAAGGCTGAGACTGCTGCCAAGACTGGGAGACTCGAGTTCCAGAGTGCCAACATTTGAGCCTTGAGTTTGTCAAGACTCAATATTTAAAGCTCACATAGCTGATTGCTGGAGCTGACATGCTATTCGCATTCGGACTCGGGTTCTGGAACTAAAAGTTACAAAAAGAGAGGAGGGGGGTAGCTTCACCTCGACCACGCACACTCTCCAACATCTGCATGTGCGCTGTAGTATGTCAACTCAATACGTACATACTAGGTCGTTCACCACAGCTATACAGAGGAGTAGAATTGTGTTTTCAAGCAAGTACATGTACGTACCCGTCCCGCAACCTACCACCCGGCAAATCCAATCAAAATCAAAAGATCACCAAGCACAACAGCCTGCTGAAGAGAAAACCTCGCCTTTTGCCGGAAGGCTTCCGGAATCGAGGCAAGTAGGTAGCCGGATTCGTCAGGTTTCTTGAGCCCTGACCTTGTGCATATTTGCACGTCGGCCTCGATTACGGTGGCACGAATCAGGATTGGAGTGTCACCAGGTTCGGATCGTGAAGGCTGATCCGAAGCCTAGCCTGCTTCCCGAAGCGGGGTATCCGGCTGAAAATGGGGGGTTGTATTGGATACTTTGGTCTTTCGCTGCCACAGGAACGACTTGTTAATTTGAATGGCATGCTGAGGCTGAAGTAATCTTACCTTCTCTCTTCATCCACACCAGGCTGTCAGCAGTCTTCTAATTCTCGAATAGGTCTTGAGTGTTGATCTGAATCCAATTCAGCTGGATTTGCATGAAGTTCCCTCGATTATTTTCACTTGCTGATTTCTTTGATTTGTCATGCAACCTGACCTTCGACATCACATCAACAGCGTAGAAGCAGAATAGACACATAAATCGAAATTTTCATATATTCACAGTCGAATGATGGCCGGGCTGTTTGCAGAGTGGTCTAAAGTCATTGCGCGGGCTTTCGAGTGCTTGAACCTAGCAGCTATTTCGAATGTCGAGAATTTCTTTCATTCACTTGCAACAAATAAGTACGAACATTACAACTCCGAATTGAAGAAATAAGTAACGATTTTATGCGACGCTACGGCACAAATTGGGCGATCCTTCTTCATACCGAATGAGGGTCGGGGTGGAATAGGAAAAATCTATACGCCTTTCTCCGGGCGTGAGGAAAGATTTACGAGATACGAAGATGCACACTTATTATTCCATGTAAGGCTTTACTTCAGCTCAACCTATCCTACTTGTTTGCAATTGCTAACAAGAATTCAGTTCTGATACTTGTGGGCAGAAACGATTGAAAAAGTAAGCCCGGCGAGGTAGTGTCGAGGAACCAACTCGTTTTCTCTAGTACAAGTTACGTCCACACTTATATTTTTATACTCTAAATCAATTATACGATGCACTTCTCTTTTGTTTCAGGAAATGATTTTAATGCGGAAGTGTTTTGGTAATTTTAAATCTTGCCCAAATCTTAGCGTCATGCCGTAATGTATCAGTCCGGATGATCCTTCTAGAAAGGGGGTCTGCGAGGCCCCTTTCACAGAACTTATATCCTGTCACGATACTCTATCTGCCCTTGGCAGATCTTCAGCACTATGAAACATTCTCAAAATGTTCTAAGTAGTACAGGAAATCTCAAAATAAAGGCAGCGAAGTCAGAAAACGAGGGGCTGAAATTAACAATAGGGGTTGGTTCGTTTATTTCTATTTTTATTCGGGCCAGGATTTGGCATAAGGATTTCCTCCAGCCTCACAATTTTCAGCTGCGCGCAACATTATATCAAAAGATCTAGCTCGGCTCTTCCCTTTAGAGTCCAACTGCCTACTGAATTCAAAGGATGGGTACCGATTTTCGCAAAGGACATTCTATGCTCTTGACCTTTCCGGATCCCTTGCCAAGAAGAACCGCTGCATCAGACATCCACATGCTTGATCTGGAGACAAAATCAAAACTCCTAAGTCGCTCGGTACCATTTTCAGAACCCTATAGGCAAAATGCCAAACAAATCCTAGGCTACTTGCAGGATTTATCCCAGAATTCGCTCAACGATGTTTTCAAGTTGAAATCGGGCGACATTACCCATGGCCCATTCCGACTTCTAAACCCTGGGAGGAGCTCGACAGAGAAAGAGGAGTCGTACATAACGGCGAGTTACTGCTGGTCAAGTCCCAAAAGCGAGGATTTACTGGACGATCTCTCTGTTTCGGAACAAATTGAAATGCCGATTCAATCACACCGGCTGCCAGTATCCCCTTTACTATCCCAGGCCTTACTTGGGGAAAAATCTTTTCCCCTCGAAGGTGTTTGGATCGACCAATTATGTATCGACCAAGACTCACCCACTGAGAAGGACATTGCTGTTAACGCCATGAATTTGATCTATAAATCAGCTCGGAATGTCATCGTCCTCTTTGACGATATCAAAGTCACTGTTGCCGAGCAAGATTTTTTGGCTTCGTATAATGTCGACTTCGAACGATTCGAAGATAATCCTGGAAACTTATATCAGCCACACGGCTACAACCAGCCACCATTTATGAAGGCTAATCCTATCTTCCACAATTTTTTCCTGAAGATCATCGGTGCTAGATGGTTCAAGCGTGCTTAGTGCATGCATGAGATGCGCCTAAGTCCATATCACATCTTCCTCATTCCTTGCGAAAACGATACTAAGACAAAAATTGGCGTCAAATCACTACTAACAGTACTTCGATTTACAGGCCTCTTCTTGACTCATATGGTAGCTCTAGCTGTCCCTTCCCAGTTATCGAATCAACATATCCGCTCACTCTTAGAGGTATTTGGTGACACTATTCTCGAGAAACTTAGCGCAGATATAGCAATCCGGTCTTGTCTGAGGACTTTCATTGATACCTTTCTACAAAGCGCAGGGGGAAATCCAACGCTTGATCCAGTTGCCAGGGAACATGACGCAAACCTTGATAAGCTGTCAATTGCTATCAACACCATCAAGATTAGGCTTTCGGTAACGCGTGCCATCTCTGGCGGTCAGCAGGGAAATACTGCTAAAAACCTTCCACCAACCACACCAGACGAGTGCTGTCACCGCTTCATCATGCTCGCTATTGCTGCTGCTGATCCAAGCGTTCTATGCTGCACCGGCGCAGAACTTCAACTGGGAGAACGCACTCGGACTTAGATGCGCTGACCTGTCTACACTGATATCGGAGTTTCCAGGAACACAATGTCAAAGATGGCAAAATTCAACATGGAGCTTGATCCAAGTCCTACAGCAACCTGTATCGGACTTGACATGTATTTTTTCAACGGCGACGGCGAGAACCTTAAAGTAGGTGGCACTCGATGGGTAGGTTAGCGTAAGTTACGCATTTGTAGGGCATTCAAAGAGGGCTGTGAGCAGCGGAAGATATTTCCAGTCCGCTACAGACTCAAATATGGCGAAAAGCTGAATCCGCCCGGATTACGAAAAGCGGTGATTCGAACGTTGGTAGCTGTGGTGGAGTGCGGTATCTCATGGGTTCAGTATATGGCTGAGCACATTCTCCAGGACTGGGACCGAATCATTCTTATTGAAGGAATTCATCGATTACTTGACCACGAGAAGATCAATATGATTCGTGGCAGAGAGCGAGAGCCTTTCGATACGAAGTATATTGATTCAGCTGCTGGCAGAAGGCAAGCCGAGACCCCGCTTGATCTCTCACGCTTCCTGATCCATAATTCACTACCGTGGGAATCAAAGCAAACTTTGGAGGCATACGAGCCGGTTTGTATTGTCAATAGGAAGAGCGGGCCAAACGATATCTGTGGAAAAGCATTGATGTATGCTTATATTCCTGACTCTGGATCAAATGTCGATGTTATTTGCGCAACACCTACGGTGCTTCTTCAAGATGAATATTCAAAGCTATTTCGAGGCTGGACATTGGCTAAAGGCTCGCCAGAAAAAGAACAGGATGACACTGGGGCATGGAAATGGAAATTTAATCTGTTAGGGAAGTCCAGAATATATGGTATGGTTTCCGCTGCGAGGTCCAGGGCAGGCTGAGGGCAGGCGTTGCTATGGAAGTGAAGTCACGGAAGTAAGGATATATGGGCCTAAAGATGGAAAATAGTACTATCAACTTGAATGATGTAAACTTAGTGAGTTATGGAGACCTATCATGTTAGAGAATGAGGATTAATAGACAAAGTAACCGCATATGAGAACCCAACCTTAACTTTTAATCATGACATATATTTTCATAAAACACAAAACTATTATTACTTGAACTATTGAAGTAATTATAGCACTATATACAGATAGCCTTAGATTTCTTATATATAGGAATAAATAATAGTGACTAACTATATTATTTTATACCTTGATTATTAAAATACGAGTATAATAATTTTAATTCATTGAGGTATTATTTTTAAAAGGTTATTTAGAAACACGTAAATGTGCATATTTATTTTGGTATAGAACTATTAGTCAATAGTTTAAGGCGGGGGGTTGATATGAAAAGCAACTAGGACTTCCACTACTTTTTCCCCCCTAAAGTTAATTTCAAGTACTGGCTCCGACCCTTAAGGTCCTGGCCCCAGGGCCGCACACCGCGGCTGCTCCACACCGCATGGTCCATTGAGGATACCGCCCCGCCACGCCAGATTTCCCTACTCAACGCGTTAGCACTGTAAATTTGAGAGAAGATAAGGAGCTGAGAGTTTCGAAGCCGTCTTAGCCCTTAAGACAGAACGACATATTGATATAAGTACTGCTGAGATATCTCATAGGTTTGCAACTCCCATAAAAGGAAATAGCAAACTAGAGTGAGTGTAAGCTCACCTGGTCGTCCGTCAAACCGTTCCACGAAGACCCCAAGCGCGTCCGACCTCTCCCTATCGGACACTCAGCCGTAGGACCTGGTGCATCTGTATTGTTTCCCATCGCGGTTATAACCAACATGGCGCAGATATTACTTTCGGGCTCGGAAGTGGCAGAGTGACAATTAAGAGTGTTTTTGCATTGGGAACAACAGTCGGCTGGTTCCACGGTGTAAGCATTCCAGCTCCTTTTGAATGCCGCGCCACAATATTGCGTTTGCTGCACATCGAATGCATCTCCGCAAGCTGTATCGCCGAAGTCTAATGAGCTACTGAGTTTGACGTTGGTCGGCTCACAACCCTCTGTTTTCGGGCGAACTTGTTAGCAACAAGGAAATAGCTGGATGTTCAAGAAATACTCTGCGGAGAGGAATAAATCGAGCTTCAAGCAAGGCTTTCTAAGGGTATCCCAATTGTAACATAGTGGAAATCACATACTCGCAATGGTTTTAGTCCGAACAACATCGGTCGAAACCTTGGTTAACACCGTGCTGGTTAAGGTCGATGTTACCACGTCCACTTTCTTGGCCACGCCGCTCTCGAAATTGTTCTGCTCTGCTTTGGCCCGTACAAATGGATCTCCACCTTCAGTAGTCCAAGCAGGGCGGCAGCTGACAATTGAGGTCGGCGTTGCGGTGGTAGCGACATACACAGTCGAGCGCCACTGAGTTAGAGTTCTGAAAATCAGGTTTAGCTTCAGAGGTATGTGGATATTTTGAGAGAGGGAGAACTTACACAGTTTTGTTAATCGTAGCATAATAAGTGCTTGTAAGACCTTGAGCACTAATTCCACATGCAAAGATGCTCAACGCGAGAACTAGTTGGGGGAGCTTCATGGTTATATCAAATAAGGAAGTAAGAGGAATAAGCATAGGATGTTTCTTATTAAAGAGCTGAAGACCTGTTATTAATCGAGCAGAAAGAATCTCAACAGGAGAATTGCTTCTATTTCTACATATCACCTCCCTTTAAGGAGATTCTAAAATCTTAAGCACTTGCAATATTCATAGCGGCAGAATAGTTATAATTTCATTCTGTCTTTAGGCTCTGTTGTCTTGTTTCAGCTGAAGGGAATGGTGTCATTCTTTCGGCAGTTCACCAGCCAAGCCTTATTTTTAGTTACTTCTAGGAATGTAAAGTAATAAGTTGTGCCCCATGCCGAGTCCGATTATTCAAGGCTTGGAGCTTCGAAATTCAAACCCAAAAGAGCAAGTAACGAGCTCTATTGTTTACGATTGATTGTATTTTATGCAAATAATATACAGAAATTAAATAGCCGTTTAAAGTTTAAATATACGGAACGTAAACTTGGAAACTGTCGTTTAAATCTAAATAACGAACGTGATCAGATAAATCGACAACACGGTAAAATGCGCCTTTGAGAATATAATTCAGTAGATGAAATTTAATCGAATTATCCTCGAAAGAGGAGGATTGCCTGTATAACACTTGAGTAGTTTAAGACGATCCTAATTGTGGAATCGAGGGCTTTTCTAAATGAAACAATTTAATATTCCCCGCACTTTTAAAGTTTTTGCGGTTTTCCTTACTAATATTATTTAGTGTACCAGCTGTTGATTTTCAAGTTTGCAGATTGATTTATTTCAAAAACCCCTACGAAAACATTATTCGGAGGGTATTCAAAGAGTAAGTAGAACGTACTATCATCCGAGGCCTGTAAAGTGATCAGTAGAAAAGATAGCAATGGAATTAGGTTTCCTCGCACGCGTAAGAGCAAGCCAGGGTAATGGCAATAAGATTGAGGCCCACTATTTCCCCACATTCCACATTCCACATTTCACCTCCACTTTTGATTTCCCGCCTAAGTCCCCGGCCTGTCGGTCCCTCGTGCCTGAGTGCGCCACCTGTTCGGCCAAGAATGTGATATATGTACTGGTAAAGGGATTTAAGTGATTATGACGGTCCAGATTAACAACACCCATGTCACGGGAGGATAAGGTTTGGGTGGCTAATTAATTTAAAGGTGATGTACTATACTTGATTACACCGTTACACAACGCGCTCCTTTCCCTAATTGGAAGGTCAGGTTCAGCTGACAATTACGTGGCGGAGCTTGCATAAGATTGGGTTGCATATTTTGCCTTCGCTCGAACTTGACTGCCACATCGATTCTTCATTATTTTCCGAAGGTTGGAATTTTGTATATTTTCCTAGAAAATTTGGGAGGTGAGGCAATCAATCCTCCGGCACAATGGATCTAGGAACAGCCAGAAGAGAAAAGCTGCTTCAAAAGCCTTCCAGGTGGAGCCCGGCTAATAATTCTAGAGGAAAATACCGCCTCGACAACAAAGAGCACAGAATCCTTGGTGGTTATGGCAAATCATGACGAGATTGGTGGTGCTGGTCGAGAAATTGGGTCTGGGGCTACCGGCAGTCTCCAAGAAATCGCTGAATCTTTGAAACCCCGTGTTTCAGATTGGCATGGTCTGGATGTTGCTAAGTACGGGATATTTGTTGTTTTTATTAGTATTTCTAATCTGTGAGGTAGATTTGGGGAGCTTCAGCTCTACGATACATTAGATGTCGGTAAAGACAAGGAGTCCTTGCAAACTCTCGACTGTTTCCTATTCAAGAACATGTTCATCTGCCTCGAGCAAAGGAAAAACGAGGCTGGATACTCTTTGAAAGGTTCTATCCTGATCAAGGAACATTTGAACCAGGTTTCCCTTCTTGACCCACGTAAGTCTCACTGATACAAATAAAGCATCTAGGTATCTAATATTCTGGTGATAGCTGGAAATACATTGGTACTTAGTCTCTCTGTGGCCGAACTGCCATTTTTCTATCTTAAGTTCTCTAAAGGACCTGATATCGAATCTTGGCGACGAACTCTTTCGGATATCGCGGAGAAGGTATAAAATTTACAGCGTTGCAACTCGAATCCACTAACTCATTGTCAATACGAAATGCTGAGGTGCTAAGAAGAAGAAAATCGTTCAAGAGAGGTATACAAAAAGGATGAGGGGACTATGTGTATTTGGAATTCTCGCTGCTCTTAACAATCATAATTATTAACACTCCCTATAGCATACATTTTCCATTCCTCGTGATTCACCTAGGCATGCAGAACACTTATTACCTAGCCGCTTTCCCATTCCCATTCATTGCATGCCTTTCTCCAACAGATCAGTATGAACCTAGCCTCACGGCCTCACTTCATCTCTTAAGAGGCGGCGTCACATAGCCCCCTAAATAGACGGCACACTTTGATCTCTCATAAATAGCATGATCAGCATCCTCGGAATATTGTTCGGGAGGCACACATTAACATGTGGAGGAGAAACAAAAGTACTTACAAAGCAGGTACTAACCTCGAAAACCCGATGCGCAGTCTGAGCTCTCAGTACAAGTCTGAGTACAGGAGTAAATATTTAGTAATAGTCTTAAACGCTCTGATCCTAAGCTCTTTCGAAATAAGGAATGTATTTTATTTAAAATTATAATTTATTATACTTATTAGTTACTTTTAGTAGTAATCTCTTTCTAACCTAATATTAAGAGATATATCTTTTATTTTTTTTAATATCTTAGGCTTTTTTATTTATTTTTATATACTTTTTAACTAGATAACTATCTATAGTCTAAAATTCTAAAGTCTAGAGACATTTATATTCAGCGCTCTAAATAGCTGACTGGAAAATTTGTTTTTTTCTTGTTTTTATAACACGGCTAGGCTAGGGGGTTATTCTGATCTGAAATAACCGCTAAGGTGGCAGAAAAAAAAAGCGGTGATAATTCCTGGCTTGACACCAACACCTCGAAAGTGAAGAGAATCAATCCTCGGTTCTGGACCTGCCGCTCGCACCCTTTATGCGAATTATCATCTTTGGACGTCGCATGATCTTCTCTTTCTGATGTTCAATAGTGTAGGAGATAAAACGGACACAAGCCAGGAGGCTGCGGGCTGGACATGGATTACAACTACAGACATCGAGTCGCGTCGACGGGCTAAAGCTCATACTTCTCGTGAAGTCAAACGGCGCAAAGCCATCTTGAGCTAACAAACCCGAAGCAAGAAGGCTGGCGTACGCAAAACACTATTGCCAGCTGCCGTAAAGTCGATGCAAGGCTCGGATCTTGCTCAACGAGCCAAGTGGGCTCCAGACCCTGCATTTCCACTTGGTATAGGTCGAGTAGATCCATTTGCTCAATATCCTGTTCTCCTCAAAAAGAATGAGCATCTCAAGCTAGTAGGCCACTGTACGTCTGAGAGACATAACCATCCTCTGCAATCCTCGCTGACTTGTCAAGTCTTATTCACGGCACCATCACTACTATTAAAACCCCAGAAACGTGTTTGCTTCCTACCTTTCTTCCAAGAAATCCGCCGAGTCTCTTTCGAGCTTGCACAAGACGACCCAGCTGCCTTTCACACCATTCTCGCCATTGGATCAGCAGACAGATCGATTTTACATGATGAGCAAGAACCGATCCAAGCACTGGCACATAATACATATTCTATCCGAATGTTGAACAAACGGATATCCGATGCAGAAAATGCGACCACAGATAAGACAATTACTACAGTGACACTTCAAATCATATTTCTGGTAACCCACTCCCTTTACCTGATAGCCTTCTGCACACAGATTTTGCTGACACGTATTCAAGTTACTTTTTGAAAATTGTGACGCTGTGGAGGCACACGCAGATGGTCTGGAGAGCATTGTAAAGCTGCGTGGCAGCCTAGAACCTTTCGAACTATCGAATCCCCAGCTTACTTTGCTCATAAACTTGTACGATGCTCTCTCGTTTGATGAGGAAGGATCAAAAATTAACGCGTCGACTGCAGAGCTGACTATCTACCCCCCGCTGCTGCTTTACTTGGCAGGCGAAGATTCCACCTCGTTGACGAGGCCCTATCAGATTCGGCGAGACTGTCACCAGTAGCTTTACTGGCCCCAAATGGGCTGGAAGCACTTGGTTATTTCGACATCTATTTCGACATCTATTTCGACATAACTCGGATATGTCTCAGCTTGCAGTAAGCGACGAATGCAGCATTCTCTGGCGACTTTTGGACGTCATCGGTGACGGAAACCAAATTGAAGTCCCAACTCCGGAACTTACCCGCATTGGGCACATCAAACATTGCTTGGGGACGTCGATGCGAGAATATGAAATGCGTTTGTCTCTCGGGGCTCATATATATGCGGGTGATTTCTAGGAAAGAGATGGGCATTGTATCTGCTCATCGACAACTGTGCCAGCTGCTCCCAAAATTAGATGCATTGTGGAAACGCTCATTTGAAAGTCTGGCCGCATTGATGAAGATTGGTGCCATGTTGAACAAAGGATCTTGGTATGATATCAGGCGGCACTTGCAAGATATCTACCAAGAGGTTTTGGATGGACCTTTCCAAACACTTGTTTCTGACCGGGTACAGGACCCTCAGAAACTGGAAATGGCTGGTCTCACAACTCTGTTTGGATTCTTTAACGTTTCTGGGGGCTAGTTGGTAACTTGGTAGAGCTCGAGAGGTGAAAGGTTCTGGAGAAAAGATTTCTGATCGCCAAACCAACCGCCAGGGAATTCCAAATTGGCAACATGTGGCATAGGGCTCGAAAGTCCAGTTTTCCGATGCTGTGACATTCATCATCTCAAGTATACAAAGGCGGCTGTTGCGTCTCTAAGACATATGACTGGTGAGTCGACCTTCCCAGTTTGGCTTAGCGCACAACGCCCAGACTCAGGGGGGATAATTGGTTCGAACACGAATCAATCGATGGATTGGATACTTTGATCTGCTCAATGGGGCTTGAAGGATCGTTGGACTGACCTGTGGGAATTTGATTTATTGAAGGCCTTCTCCCTCGTTAACGTTGTGGGAACAGATTCCCAGTCTCAGCATTTCCTAACCATCAGTTACGAGTTACACAGCACCACACCAACTTGAGAAACATGATGGCACAGTCTAAGTCCACTTCTCACTATTCCCCAAAGACGACTAACCCGATTGCCAAAGACTTCACTGTCTTTGTTGGGTTTATAGTCGACGGGATCCTCGATATTAGCATCCTCAACGCTGCGGCTCAAAAGCTTGCTTGTCAATGGCCTATTCTAGGAGGTCACTAATCCAGAAGGTACCCGAACTTCGACAGCCCAGATTTTAACGTGCCGCGTTTTCTTACAGATATATAGACAAACCCCTTCTCACTCTAAAGTGGGAATACGGTTGACTTCAAGTCTCGAACTATCGACAAGTCCCTTTAAGATTACTTCCCCGTAGACTTCCACCTCAAAGATTCCAAGATTCCGACGTACAGGACTCAGCCACGAGGAAACCTGGCAGACGAATATTTCCATTTCGATTCCTTAAGACTTCTTAATCTGCTACCAAAGCATCTTCTCACGATCAGAGTCACCTGCCTTAAAGATGCAAAAATTTTTGGCTTCAGAATACCACATCACTTCTGTGATGGCGAAAGCGTATACGACGTCATCAAAGCATATCGTAATATCATTGCTGGCCAGCAAATCAAAATACTCATCAATCCACCAGGTGTTGATCTCCCGCTCTCCAAAGTGCTGGAACAGGACACTAAATTCCCACTACCGGACGGAACTGGAATTGATAATGTCCCCTATCTCCAACCCAATGAGAAACTCCTCACCGGTATCCTGCCTTGGGTACATTACATTGGATATACGGTTTCCAGGATGATTTGTGTCAAGCTAGGCATTTCGCAGAAGTCGGAAGAGAAGTTCATTCACCCCTGGGCCCTCTAGTGGAACAGTGGAGAAGCGAGTGGCAGACGGAATTGGAGCAAGCTCTTGACAAGACGGCAACTAAAATCCCGGTCCTAAGTAACCTGGACATCATCATAGCTTGGTTCCTTCAAGTAAGCTCCCCACACCGCTACCATCTGTTGTCGCTCGAGTCTAGCTAACGTCTCTCCAGACCTCAATGTCCCATGTTCCTACAGATAACGGTCCTCTTGACTTGATGTACAACTTCAGCTACCGCTTTCAGCTCCCTGCACCGGCACCAGACAAACTCTATTTAAAAAAACACCTACTATGAACTACGAATCCACCGGGATTCTCTCTCCGTCTTCCAGAACTCCACCCTTGCGAGCCTTGCCTTGGCTATCCGCACCTCGGTCCTCCGCAACAAGCAACAGCAAATCATCAAAGCAAACCTGGAGATCCAAGAGCAACACATCACTGAACTTGTGGTACCGGGAGGAACCGTTTCCGTCTTGCATTCATACCGTTTGTTTCTTCGTGGACGACTTTTGAGTATAATGGTCTAGATTTTTCGGCAGCGCTGGTTGTCGGAATGAAGGATGGTGCGGGTGGGAAGGTTGTGTTTACGCAGCCGAGAGTGACATTGCCGTTAGGGATTACGATTGATCCTCTGGGGGTTGTGGTGAGGGATGGCAAAGGGGGTTATTGGCTTAGAGCTAATTTGTCAAAGAGGGTGGAAAGGACATGGGCAATAGGTTTTCACCCAGCCGCGCAAATAACTAATATCACAACTTTTTATCTACAACCCACCCACCAGCATTCCAACCATCACAACTACCGCAAACAACCTGAAGTACCCAAACCATTCGCCACTATCCCCGCCTATTTTCCCACTCAACACCTAAAACCCAGCATCCACCAAAACCAAATAAAGACGCAGCACAACAAAAAAAGGTACCTTCCAACTCCGCTCCTCCACACGTCAAAGAATTCTTCAAACAAGGCGGAATAATTACTACAAGCTGCGTCCCATGCGCACAATGACACGCATAACCCGTGAGGCTGCGCGTAAGAAGCCCCTCTAAGGGCAAAGCCACCGAATTACTACCTCCGATCTTATCGCCCTAGGGCGACTATATAACGTCTAAACGTTCTGACAACGAGTCTACCGACGTCTAGGCACAACTCCTATACCTTTAACAGTCCTAGGAAGACTAACAACTTAAGTCATAACAAACTAACTAGAAGATAGACTAAATCTAAGATCTTCTATACTAGCTCCTAGCTAGGGACGAATCACGAGGTCGATCCGTCCGACGCTCCTGACAACCCTCTAAAGGCCCTCCTGTCCCGATAGTAGAGCGCTACTTAGAAGCCCCTACTACCACGTCCTAGAAGACCTCACGCTCCGCAAGGCTTCCCGACCTAGACAAGCTGTCGGATAGGATAGACTTTACCTTCGAGTACTAGGAAGTAGAAATCGACAGTAAGCTATAGGTAAACGTCGACTACTTCG